>JANAVB010029416.1:1430516-1594987 GCA_029216955.1 Iris pallida | reverse complement strand
ACTTGGCGGCGACGGCAGGAAACTGCCTCATAATCTGCTCGGGCCGGTGTGGTGGATAAAAATTAGTCCTCTACAAGAATTATAAATTAAAATAATAAGTTCTAAAAAATGCCTAAAATTATATTAATCATACAAAATTAACTATCTTTAGTTACCTTGAAGTGGGCAAACCAGAATGCCTTCCTCTCTTCTGAGGCATCCGAGTAGTTGATCCACGGACCCCCATAGTTGGACCTTAGAAAGGAGCCCAAAGCTCTCTGTACCGACGAGGGACGATATTTGTATACAAGGATAACCGACGTATTAATGAATATATATAGATATACATACATGCATAATATATATATATATATATATATATATATATATATATATATATATATATATATATATATATATGTATATATTCATTAACTTATTTCGTAGGACCGTCGGCCCAAATCTCCATCCTCGTCTCGTCCTGAGGTGCGTATGGAGGGTCGCTCTGGTATGGATCCGCCCGGGCGGGAGTAGGGACTACCTCCTCCACCTGCTCCCCACCCGCCATGCTGCTGTCAGCGGTAGGAAGGCTAGGGGAAGGAGTATGATCAGCAAGCCTGGAACAGCTCGTCGCAGGTGTACTGCCACCCGGACCTGCCACCATATGGTACAATGGAGTGCTCGGGTCAGACGATGGTCCGGAGCCATCCTATGGTAAGAGAGCTCTCTGTCCACCTAAGGACACGGCTCGTCCTGGCCTATCTCTGCGTCGTCCTGAGGTGCCTCCGCGTCGTCCTGCCATGCCGATAATAACATTGGAGTTCATAATTTAAGATTACAGAAATATGAATACATCAAAATCACAGTTTATGATTGAAAATATAAATAAATATAATGACAGTTTAGAAATATCTGATACATTGGAGTTCATAATTTAACTTTTCAAAAATCTGAATACTAATAGAAATGATCATAGTTCATAATTTAAGATTAGAGAAATATGAATACATCAAAATCACAGTTTCTCAATCATCCTCTAAAAATTCATCTTCTTCGTTTGCCTTCTCCTCCTCCTCCTCATCCTCTTCCTCTTCCTCCTCATCGTCACTAGCATCTCCTTCGTCTTCCCCTTCGGATACTTGTACCTCTTCTACACAAGTAGATATTGAATGGGAAACTTCTGCTGAGTCGACATCAACCATATTTGGTACAAGAGGCAGCTCGTTCTCCTGATAAGCCACTTCGTCAACGTCGTAGGTATTTCTGGCTTTAGTCTTGCATACTGCCCACCAGTCGTACCTCGTTGTTCCCCGTCTAGGATATGTTGTAAAATATACGAGTTTAGCTTGACTTGCTAGGATAAATGGTTCGTATCCTTGGTATCGACGACGGTAGTTAATATCCACAAGACCATGCTTGTCAATTTTTTATCTTTGATCTTGTATGGGATCGAACCAATCAACTTTGAACAACACGATCTTGGCAGGCTCTATGCCATAGTTGTACGTCAATTCCACGATCTTCGGTAAGACGCCATAGAAATCATTGCCTGGAGTGACATCTTTGTAGTTTGTAGATTTGATACACAAGCAACTATTTTTTTGTGGAATCAAGATCCAGGAAGCTATCTCTGATGAGAGCATTTGTTGACTTGAACTTAAACCCATTCACGCAATAACTTGGCCATATTTTGATGGCATAAATTGGTCCCTTGGCAAGAGTTCTAATAGATTCATTCTCAAGGATGACGTCCGGACGATCGCCCTAAACACGAGAAGATACAAAATTAAGTTTAATGTTAAGTTACTTCTTGTGCAGTTGTGAATGGAGGAAGATTCTAACTAGCTTCTTACGTACATATGCAATCAACCAAGACAGAAAATGAAGTCTCATTTCTTCTTCCACTTCTTCATCTGCAATGTATGGTCTACTTGACCTCACCTCGTCATTAAATTTGCTGAAAACCAATAAATATTGGGATATACTCGTTAAATTATAATAACGTAATCAACAAATAGATGACTTGAACGTTGAAGATTTTCAATTACCACTCTAGCTTTTCCACTTCATCCTCCTCGCAGTTGAGTAATATATATAACTGGGCAGCCTTTGGTTCCTCATCATTCAAATATCTCTTTTTCAGTTTTCCAGAAGGCTTTCCAAGAGCATTGAAGACTTTCAATAATGCGTCATTATATTCTATATCTCCATCGTCGTTCCTTGGAGCACTTGTTCTATTTGTAGCAATATGAGGCTTGAAATACATTGAACAAAAGTTTGTAATCTCCTCAAGGACATAGGCTTCACAAATAGAACCCTCGACCCGTGCCTTATTTTTCACCTTCCTCTTCAGGTGGTTTAGATGGCGCTCGAATAGGTACATCCACCGATATCCGACGGGCCCACCAACACGTGCCTCATATGAAAGATGAATTGGCAAATGCTCCATAGAGTCGAAGAATCCAGGAGGGAACACCCTCACAAGCTTTCACAATGTTACTACAATGTCCTTCTCCTGCTTTTCAAGCCGATCGACGAGCAACTTAGTAGAACAAAGATCTCTGAAGAATATGCTAAGCTCTGTCAGTGGATCCCAAACGACCTGAGGTAAGAATTTCCGAAATGCAATTAGGATTAACCTCTCCATAAAAACGTGATAGTCGTGGCTCTGCATACCCTGTAGTTTGTTCTCCTTCGGGTCAACACATCTTCTCAAATTCGATACGTACCCGTCTAGAAATTTTAGGCCCTGGATCCACCTACAAAGTTTACCTTTGTCCTCCTTGTCCAGTGAGAAAATGGCCCTGGGCTGCTTATACTTCCCACTGCCTTCCTTTATCAAATGCAACTCTGGACGTCTGCATATTTCTTCTAAGTCCAACCTGGCCTTGGGATTGTCTTTCGTCTTCCCATTTACGTCCATCACAGTATTTATTATATTGTCAAATACATTCTTCTCGATATGCATGACATCCAGGTTATGTCTGAGCAGATGGTCACTCCAATATGGTAGGTCCCAGAATATACTCCTCTTCGTCCAGTTGTGAGCGCGGCCAAATCCATCACACTTGTACCCCGCTGTAGGCTCTTCAATAGCACTTGACAATTCTTTAACTTCTTTCCATATCGTGTTCCCGGACCACCGTGGCGGTGGACTGGAATTCTCTACCATGCCAGCACGAAAAGCATTCATGTTCCTCCGGTACGGATGATCCTTTGGCAGGAACTGTCGATGACAATCAAAGAAGCACGGTTTTCCTCCGTGTTTCAAAAGAAAAGCCTTAGTGCGATTCATGCAATACGGACATGCGAGACGACCATGGGTGCTCCAACCCGATAATATTCCATAGGCCGGGAAATCATTGATGGTCCACATTAGTGCGGCCCTCATCTGAAAGTTCTGCTTTCTGGAAACATCATATGTGGTTGCATCTACTTCCCACAACTGATTCAGCTCATCTACCAAGGGCTGTAAGTACACATCGATGTTCCTCTTCGGGTTCTACGGACCTGGAATAATAACAGTTAGGAACATGTAAGGAGTCTTCATACACATCCAAGGCGGCAAGTTGTACGGAGTAACAATCACAGGCCAACAAGAATACTGTGAGCCCAAAAGTCTAAATGGGGTAAAACCGTCAGAGGAAAGCCCCAATCTGACATTATGTGGCACTGAAGCAAAATCGAGATACACTCGATCAAATTGCTTCCATGCTTCCCCGTCGGATGGATGATCCAGTACTCCATCTATTTATTTCCGCTTGTGCCAACTCATATTATCAGCTATCTTCTTTGCCATAAACAACCTCTGCAACCGCGATGTCAAAGGCAAATAGTGCATCGAATTTGTTGGCTTGCGTGTACCAGAAGTTCTTGTTGTACTAGTTGCCTTGAAGCGATCGGCACGACAAATTCTGCAGGCGTCTTCATCCTTGTCGTCCTTATAGTACAACATGCATCCGTTGCCACATGCATCAATTTTTTCATACCCCATCCAGAGCGATCTCACCATTCTCTTGGATCGGTAGAAGTCTTTAGGTAACTTGCCACCCTCCGGCAATATATCTTTAATTAACTCCAGGATTCGGTTGTAGCATTCTTGAGACATGTTAAAATCTGATTTTATGCTCAACAATCTTGTAATCACCTCCAACGGTGAATGGTCATCACAACCATGATATAAAGGAGTCCTTGCATTCTCCAGCAACTCCATGAACTTTGCAGCATCGGCATTCGGTGCATCCTTAGCTGCATATTGATTGTTCGGATCGAAACTAGGTCCCGCAGCATCGAAAACCATGTTCGTCCACCCTTGGTCGTAATCAGCATGCTCGTGGACATCTACATAAAGCTCTACATAAGGCTCCGGCTCGGAGGCTAAAGGCACAAGTTCTCCGTGTGCGGTCCACTGATAATAATTTGGCATGAAACCCCTCGAATACAAATGATATGTCACATCGACTTCATAATGATATTTCAAGTTGCGACATCTCACACATGGACACTTAATTCTTGTACGGTCCATGTACTGAGGGAACACCTTGGCAAATTGCAGGAACTGTTGCACACCATGTATAAATTCATCCCGCACACCGCACATGTCATCAGGATGACGATTGTACATCCACAAACGATTCCGCAGATAGTAATTCATATCCATTTTAAGATAATTCTGCAAAGATTGACACAGATAATAATTCATCAGGATGACGATTGTACATCCACAAACGGTTTCGCAGATAGTAATTCATATCCATTTTAAGATAATTACTGCAGAAAGTGAAGATCGGCATGAACTGACGCACGAAAGTGACGATTGTACGACCACAAGTTTTATGTTCTTCAACGATATATTTCACATGCTTAATTGCCAAGTGTAGGGACGAATGGTTCAGAACACAATCCAAAATTCATTCTAGCATACATTAGTGTGAATCATCTATGTTCTGTACATATGGTGTAGTATATGTTCTTATCGAATATAGTATCTGAAGGATGTAACAGAATCAATAAGATGAACCCACAAAATGTGATACTAAGACATTATCTACTACTAAAAGATGTAGTGATAGGTTGTCGTATCATCATTGCCGAGGGATGGGGGTCGGAGGACAGTCACCTTTATCTACGGCTATATAGTTTCTGTCTCGCCAGTCGAATGGCTGCAGAGACTATGTCTTGATCACGATGTCGTACCGTATATTAATGCAAATTCCTTATAGCAAATATAGTACATAGATTTCTGTCTCGCCAGTCGAATGGCAGATAAAAAGGTTATATTCGATTTTTTGACAAGTGTGAGAACGAATGGCTCAGAACACAACCCAAAGTTCATTCTAGCATACATTAGTGTGAATCATCTATGTTCTGTACATATGGTGTAGTATATGTTCTTATCGAATCTAGTATCTGAAGGATGTAACAGAATCAGTAAGATGAACCCACAAAATATAATATTAAGACATTATCTACTACTAAAAGATGTAGTGATAGGTTGTCGTATCATCATTGCCGAGAGATGGGGGTCGGAGGACAGTCAACTTCATCTGAAAGTTCAGTTTCACTAACAGACTGACTTCAATTCAGTTAACATGACATCCTAAACACTGTTAGTCACCAGTTCTAACTGAGCTCAATAAACTATTAATATGAATTTCTAGCTAAACCATACTTACATAAGTCTCAGTTTACTTGGTACTATCCTATACTATATGAGTTCTCAGGTTCATACACTAAATCAACCCCCTGTTACCAGAGTCAGTCACATCCTTAGGATAGATATCAACAGTCCAATATCAGGACAGCCACTAATAGGTCCAATTGATTTCAATCTTAAAATGATTTCAGTCTTAAAATGAATCCAATTGATTTCAGCCATTCATTAGTAACTCCAATTGATCTCAGTCTTAAAATGAGTTCACTTATCAGTCCAATGTAAACCTAATTATCAGTTCACTATGTAGCTGTACATCAGTCCTTTATGAATCCATATACCAGTTATACAATCAGCTACTGTCAATAACCACAAAATTCTTAGGTTTCATAAGACTGTCTCGAATTGAGACAAGTTCAAAACAGCACTCATATAACCCTGCAATCAAGTTACAGTTAAGGAAAATATTAATAGTTGCAACACCACAGGTCTGGTGTCAGTCACCCCATAGTAAGAGGTCCACCCTGTCTCACTTGTTTGGTGTGCAGGACAATATCATTTGCTGATACATCCCAATAACCATACTACACATTTATAACCCACCATAACCCAATAAAATGTGATATGAAAGAGAATACTTAAATGGATTCAGACATCTAAACACAATGGCTGTAAGCCTCCTAATAGCCCTACACCCCAAGACAATCTCCTTGTTCCCAAATCGAACCATTAATTCAATTCCAAAGATTTCAAACCCGACACATTCAATGGACTGAACAAATAGTGCAACTAAGGACTGAACATGTGCCCTTCTGAAATATAATATACAAATGGATATCCCTCAACATGAGCAAGCAAGAACTGTGGGCACACAAGTCAGATATTAGGTGGCCAGACTAGCCAATAACGGAATTGAAGCAGTGTATATTAGTTATTACATCTATCATCAGAGAATGAACAGCAAACCGAAATAGGCAGCCCCTCCCTGGCATTAGCTTCGACAAACACTCTAAAGCAGTGCCCTATAGAGAGAGAGAGAGGTCGAGAGAGAGGGTGGGGGCTACCTGAGGAGAAGGCCGGAGGAGGGTGCGAGGAGGAGGAGGCCGGAGGAGGGTACGAGCGCCGGAGGAGGGTACGCGACACTGGTTCTTCTCCTTCAATCCTCGACTCCGCTTCGTCAGCCCTTCCAATGGCAATGGCTGGAGCTGCACTCTTTCCCTCTCCGAGCTGACGGCCTCCTCACTACTAAAATAACCCAGATTAGCGACGTCAGGAGACGTCGCTAAATACAGAAAATACGTCGCTAAAAATGATTTGCGACGTATTTAGCGACGAAAAACGTACGTCGCTTATAGACAAGTCGCAGATGATACTTTCGTCGCCGAACGTCGCTATTTGCGACGCGACATCCATTGTCGCTAGACGTCGCCAAATGAGCGACAGAGAGCGACGTATCAGTACGTCGCCAACATTGCGACGTAAAGCGACCACTAGCGACGCTTCAAAAGTTTATAAATGATGACGAGGCATGGCATCCACGTGGCCACGTAGGCAACTTAGCGACGTATATTAGCGACGTCGAGCGACGTAACGTCGCTAGTTAGCGACGTATAGCGACGTCTATTTGCCGTCGCAGTACGTCGCAGAACGTCGCTATACGTCGCTAATGTTAAAAAAAAATTTAAAAAAATATAATTGATATTTTTGTTATGCTGTGTTTCTGTGTTTACAGTGTGTGTGAAGTACAGTGTTCGAACCATCGACAGTTTCGCTTACTGTTCTATGTTTTATCTTGGATAGAAAGAGCAACAGTTCAGGGTGCACTTCTCAGAGCTTCCTCTTCACGTCCTTCACCTTCTCGGGAACCTTTACGACGTCCAAGAAAGTGAAGGACGTAAAAATGAAGCTCTCAGAAGTGCACCCTGAACTGTTGCTATTTCTATCCAAGATAAAACATACAACAGTAATCGAAACTGTCGATGGTTCCGAACACTGTATTTCACATTCACTGTAAACACAGACACACATCATAACAAAAATACACAATATATTTTTTTAAAATTTCGGCAGACCTCCTTTGTATATCAGATCATCGCTTATAACCCAGCGTAGATATATTTGTCATTCCGTCGCAGATATCACAAAGTAAATATCACAATAAAAATAGGAGACAGTGCAAAGTAAATATCACAGACACACATCCTCACAAACATCCAATAGAGTCAAATAAAAATGAAAGATGATAAAAAGTCTCCCACCAAGTGTATAAACGACAGTGTATGAATAAACAATTTGCCCATAGGGCCAATACATACAAGTCATAAAAAAACCAATAAAATCACTGCGGACCCCTGCCGCACAACTGGGATAGAATGTAGTCATACTGCTCCTGGGTGAGCTGTACCGTAGGGACAGTAGGAGGCAGTACAATGTCTGGAGTCGGCGCCGGAGGCAGTGCAGTATCTGGAGTCGGCGCCGTCGATGGACCCGAAGGACGTACCTGCTCCAGCTCTCGCAGTCGCTCACCATGCGCAGCAAGGGTACTCACCACCTTCTCAGTATACTGAGCGAGTGAGGCAGATAGGCTCCTCTGCGATCCCTCCAGCTCGACCTGTCTACGCTCTGTGCGCTGCGTAGACTCGGTGAGCGTCTGCAAGTTGGCAGCTGCAGCCTGATGCAGCAGACTCATCAGGTCCTGTATACTGCGCTCGACCGTATCAAATCGTCCGGTGACGATCGGAGGGTCGGATCGTCGCTCGACCGCATCAGAAATCTGCTGCTGCAACTCGCGACGTAGCTCCTCGATCTGATGACGAACATCCTCAGCTCGTGACGACGCCTGCGTAGCCGGAGACTGCGTACTGACAGAGGGGGCCCGGGATGACTCCGAAGCCAAATACGCGTCGTAGGATCCCGTACCGTAGTACGTACCCTTCTGAAGACCGCCAACGGCGGTCATCCAGAGCTCGTCCGGCGATGGCTCTGCAGGCGGCTGGGAGGAAGTACCAGCCCCTCCCTCTGCTTGCGCACTAGCAGCAGCAGCAGCATCAGCCGCCTCCTTCTGTAGCCAAACAAACTCGGCCTAGAACATGTTTGCTAACGTGTAAGTGTTTACTAAAGTCTATATTGATATCTATTTTTCTGTTTTCTAAATTATAGTCAGTTAATATAAAGAATAGAACGTACATATGCCTGCGTCGCCCTCTCGTCAATGAAGTCTCCAGCCCTCCGATGGGTGACCAGGAAGACAGTCACCATGTTCGGGTCCTCACCCTTCTTTACCTGTTAAAATATATTATCTATTATTAGTATTAAACATTATATCGAACTATATATAAATTAATGTCCGTAATAGAAAACGTACCAGACGACGAAAATGCTCCGTCATCGGAATGGAGCCACCACACCACTTACCGGCGCTCGACCGCGCCACCTTGGCCTTCTCAGACCGCTCCTGGTACTTGGGCTCGCTGAATCTAGCCTTCATCGCAGTCCACTGCTCTGGCGTAATCCAACCCTGGATCGGCTATCCGGAGCGATCACGACGCTTTTGGTCGTCGATCGCATCACGGATGAGCTTGGCTATGACGGCAGAAAATTGGCCCTCGATCCTCGCCGCCCGGTGTGGTGGATAGAAATAGGTCCTCTACAAGAAGTAAAATACAAAAGTTGTATAATATACACAAATGATTATTAAAATTTAAAAATAAACAAATTTTTTACCTTGAAGTGGGCGAACCAAAAGGCCTTCCTATCTGCTGGAGCATCTGAGTAGTTGAGCCAAGGCCCACCATAGTTCTGCCTCACAAATGTCCCCAGCTGTCTCTGTACTGCAGAAGGCCGATATCTATACAATAATAATTTTTTATGAATATATATGTACGTATAATCATTTGAGAAATATATAATAATTAATTAACTTACTTCATAGGCCCGTCCGTCCAAATCTCCATACGCGTCTCGCCCGGGGGAGCGCATGGAGGGTCGCTCTCACCTCCTGCCTGGGCAGGATCAGTCTGATCGCCGTCCTCCATATGATCGGCGTGGGCTCCCTCCATAGAGCCGTCGTCAGTAGGAATGCTGGACGGGGGATCAGGGATGCTGGACGCGGGATCAGGAAGGCTGGACGACGAGGGAGGAGTCGCCAACCTGCTAGAACTGCCCTGTCCCGGTAATGGACCGGGAACAGAATGGTACACTGGCGTACTCGAAGATGAGGATGAGGGTACGGAACTGCCCTCTCCATCCCCAGCCCGAGGCTGACGGGGCTGCCTAATATATAATCCTCCGCGTCGTCCAGATGGTCTAGTCATACCTGACAATAAAACAAAAAAAATATATTTATATGATAGACATCACAGATTTTTGAAAAATATCATAGTCAAAAAGTGTCACTGAAGTGTCAATAAAGTGTCACTGAAGTGTCACAGATTTATATGATAGAAGTGTCACTAAAGTGTCAAATATGATGATAAAACAAACGTACAGATTTAATCCTCTTCTGAAAATTTATCTAGTTCGTTTAGCTCATCTACTTCTTCTTCTTCTTTTTCTTCTTCTTTTTCCTCCTCTACATCTTCACTTTCATCTGCATCTTCCTCTTCAGATAATTCTACTTCTTCTACACAATTAGATGTGTAATAGGGAACTTCCGTCGTGTCCACTTCTATAATATTTGTTACAAGAGGTAGTTCATCCTGTTGATAAGCTATATCGTCAACCTCAAAGGTATTTCTAGCTTTGGTCTTGCATACTGCCCACCAGTCCGACCTTGTTGTTGTTCCCCGTTTAGGATAACTTGTGAAGTACACGAGCTGAGCCTGACTTGATAGGACAAATGGTTCATAGGCTTGATATCGACGCCGATAGTTTATATCAACAAGACCGTGCTTGTCTACTTTCCAACCTTGACCTTCAATCGGATCGAACCAATCACACCTGAATAACACAATCTTAGCAGGCTCTATTCCATAACTATATGTCAGCTCCACGATCTCCCGTAACACGCCATAGAAATCGTTGCCCGCATCAACATCTTTGTAGTTCGAAGATCTGATACACAAACAGCTATTTTTGGTGGAATCGAGATCCACAAAGTTGTCTCTGATCGGGCAAGTTGTTGACTTGAACCTAAACCCATTAACACAGTAGCTTGGCCATATTTTTGCAGCATAAATTGGTCCCTTGGCTAGCGTTCTAATAGACTCATTCTCAAGTCTTGCGTATGGACGATCGACCTAAATACCACGAAAGAAGTAATTAAGCTCATTCTCAATCAAGTGCATATACAAAAAGGTAATTACAGAGTTCTCAAGTCTTACATATGCACTCAACCATGATGGAAAATAACGCCTCATTTCTTGTTCTAGTTCTTCTTCTGTTATGTGTGGCCTACCCGACCTCACATCATCATTAAATATGCTGAAAACAACATCGTTCAATTAATGTAATAGTATAATAATTAACACTATTAAAATAATATAGACGTATTAATTACTTACCCCTCCAGTTTCTCTACTTCCTCCTCGTCGCAGTTGAGTAATACATACACCTGAGCAGCCCTTAGCTCATCATCGTTCAGATATCTCTTTTTTATCTTACCCGATGGCTTTCCTGGAGCATTGAATACCTTCAGTATTGTATCATTACTTTCATGATCTCCCTCGTCGTTTCTGGAAGCTCTCGTTCTATTAGTTGCAACATGAGGCTTGAAATACATCGAACAAAAGTTTGTAATCTCCTCGAGAACATAGGCTTCACAAATAGAACCCTCGACCCGTGCCTTATTTTTCACCTTTCTTTTTAGGTGATTCAAATGTCGCTCGAACGGGTACATCCATCGATATTCGACGGGTCCACCAACACGTGCCTCATAGGATAGATGAATCGGTAAATGCTCCATAGAGTCGAAGAATCTAGGAGGAAACACCCTCTCTAGCTTGTATAGTATTACCGCAATGTCCTTCTCTTGCTTTTCTAGACGATCAACGAGCAATTTCTTAGAACAAAGATCCCTGAAGAATATGCTAAGCTCCGTCAATGGATCCCAAACTGCCTGCGGTAAGAATTCCCGAAATGCAATCGGAATTAACCTCTCCATGAATACGTGACAATCGTGGCTCTTCATACCCGTCAATTTATTTTCCTTCGGATCGACACATATTCTCAGATTTGACACATATCCGTCTGGAAATTTTAGGCCCTAGATCCACCGACAAAGTCTCACTTTATCCTCCTTGTCCAGCGAGAAAATTGACTTCGGCAGGAACTGTTTTCCATTCTGCTGTATCAAATGCAACGCAGGGCGTTTGCATATTTCTTCTAAGTCCAACCTGGCCTTGGGATTGTCTTTCGTTTTTCCCTTTACGTCCATCACAGTATTAATTATGTTATCAAACACATTCTTCTCAATATGTATGACATCAAGATTATGTCTGATCAGATTGGTACTCCAGTATGGCAGATCCTAGAATATGCTCCTCTTTGTCGAGTTATGAACTCTACCAAATCCATCGCACTTGTACCCAGTTGTAGGATCTTCTATAGCACTTGGAAAATCTTTAACCTCCTCCCATATCATGGCTCCGCACCACCTTGGCGGTGGATCACCCTTCTCTACAACGCCGGCACGGAAAGCATTCCTGTTCCTTCTGAACGGATGATCTTTTGGCAGAAATTGTCGATGACAATCAAAGAAGCACGGTTTTCCGCCGTGTTTCAAGCGGAAAGCCTTACTACGGTCCATGCAATACGGATATGAGAGACGGCCAAGAGTGCTCCATCCAGATAACATTCCATAGGCCGAAAAGTCGTTGATGGTCCACATAAGGGTTGCCTTCATCTGAAAATTCTGCTTCCTGGAAACATCGTACGTGTTAGCGCCTACTTCCCATAACTGATTCAACTCATCTATCAAAGGCTGTAAGTACACGTCAATGTTCCTCTTGGGATTGTTCGGACCAGGAATTATAACGGTTAGAAACATGTACTGAGTCTTCATGCACATCCAAGGCGGTAGGTTATACGGAGTGACAATCACAGGCCAGCACGAATACTGGGATCTCGAAAGACCAAAAGGAGTAAAACCGTCAGAAGATAGTCCCAACCTGACATTTCGCGGATCTGAAGCAAAATCTGGATACACTCGATCAAAGTGCTTCCACGCTTCTCCATCGGATGGGTGATCCAACACTCCTTCAATCTGTTCTCACATGTGCCAACTCATATTTTCGGCCGTCTCTTTCACCATAAATAATCTTTGCAACCGCGGCGTTAAAGGCAAGTAGTGCATTGAATCGGTCGGTCTTCTTGCACCGGTAGACCTTCCTGTACTAGTTGTCTTATAGCGATCAGCACCACAAAATCTGCACACATCTGCGTCCTTGTCGTCTTTGTAGTACAGCATGCATCCATTGCGACAGGAATCGATTTTCTCGTATCCCATCCAGAGCGATCTCACCATCCTCTTAGACCGGTAGAAGTCTTTAGGTAACTTAGCACCCGCCGGCAAGATCTCTATAATCAACTCCAACACTCGGTTGTAGCATTCTTGCGACATGTTAAAATCTGACTTAATGCTCAACAGTCTTATAACCACCTCCAACGGTGAATGATCCTCACAACCAGGATACAATGGAGTCCTTGCATTCTCCAACAACTCCATGAACTGTGCAGCATCGGCGTTCGGTGCCTCCTCAGGTGCATCATGAACGAAACTAGGCCCCGCAGCGTCGAAAACCATGTTCACACACCTGTCGTCGTATGCATGATTATCTGAAACAAAATTAGGTCCCGCATGCATATACGGCTCAACATAATGCTTCGGCTCTGATGCTAAAGACACAAGTTCTCCGTGTGCGGTCCACTGATAGTAATTAGGCGTGAAACCCCTCGAGTACAAATGATATGTCACTTTCACTTCTGGATAATATTTCACGTTATGACATTTCACACACGGACACTTAATTTTGGTGCCGTCCATGTACTGAGGGAACGTCTTAGCAAACTGCTGGAACTGCTCTACTCCCGCTATGTATTCATCCCGCACACCACACATATCATCAGGACGACGATTGTACATCCATGAACGATTTTGCAAGTAGTAATTCATATCCATTTGGAAATAATTCTGCAAAGATGGACACACATTATCCAACAGGCACAAATTCGTATATTATGTCTTATTATGGGACACACATTAGTAGCGGACAGTTACTAATAACAATAATATGCAATCTAGGTCAAACTAGGTTGTACTAAGTCAAACAAGGTCAAGCTAGGTCAAACAAAGTCAAACAAGGTCAAACTAGGTCAAACTAGGTTGTACTAAGTCAAACAAGGTCAAGCTAAGTCAAACAAAGTCAAACTAGGTCAAATAGTCAACCTTGGTCAAACAAGGTCAAATCTAAGTCAAATATCCTATTTCTAGTCATGACCTACCAAGGTACCCTTTACCTTATCGCTATTGGTATCCCAATACTAGCTAGCACACACCATTCAAGGCTATACAAGCCTAACCTATAATTCAAGTACCAATAATGACCAGAGTCAACTCAAGCTATCTCATACACACAAGTAATATCTGGGTGTCATTTGTTTAGTCTTAAAAAAACACAATCAACTAAAACTAGTACCAAGTAATGAGCAATAGTGAGTTACCAAAGCAAACTGAAACTAAAACTAGTATCTGGGTGTCATTTAACAAACATGAAGACAACAAAGTCAAACAAGGTCAAGCTAAGTCAAACAAAGTCAAACAAGGTCAAACTAGGTCAAGGGTTGACCTATAGTTGACTTTGTCAACTCTTAGTCCAATCTAGGTCAGATGTTTACTCTACTTTGACTTTCATTAAAAATAGTCAACCTTGGGGGTGACTACTATTTCATATAATTTTAAAGTATCGGCCGATACCGATCCGATACGGCCGATACCGATACGGTTTGGCATGTTCCGATCCGATACCGACCGATACCAAATATTGACCGATACCGACATTGAGGGTCTTTGTTCTGATCAATTCAAGTACCAATAATGACCAAAGTCAACTCAAGCTATCTCATACACACAAGTAATATCTATATAGATATATAGATATAATATATATATATATAGGCATGTATATACTATATGCCTATATTACAAGATAAGGCAACTTTCATGCATTCATATATTTAGACACTCTAACATAGGCTATATGCCTATATCACATATGAGTTACATGATATAGTTATGTATATATGTATACAATACCATCTATCAAACATATATATATAGAGAGAGAGAAGTAGAGAGTGGGTGGTGTGTGTACATGCACATGTGAATGGGGGGTGAGTGTGTTGACTGTTACATGTGACAGTCACATATACGTGTATATGAGGGAGGCTAACATGCTTGCATATATTAGGCTATATGCGTGTGTGTACCTAGGCAAGAGTGAGTGAGTGAGTGAGTGATATGAACTATAGGTCAATCCAATCTGGATAGTAAGGGGATTTACTGTATTCAGTCAAATAGGAAAGGAAAAGAAAGGAAATCAGTTCATTTCACACAACATTACATACTCCTATAACATATTTCAGACCCATTCACCTCAAACCCAAATCGAGAACCAAAACTCTAACCAAATCACCCCAAACTTGAAACTCAGTCAGCACACATATAGATACATTACACTAGGATTTTAAACATCTAAATTAAAGCATTAAACTAGGTTAAAATGGTTGTCAAAACTGGGTTTTCAAAATTAGAAAATACAATAAATTAACAAGGTATCAGTCAACATAGGGTATTTAGAAATTGATATATAAAAATATGTTAAAATGGAAAATAAATGGTTGGTAAAGGATCTAGGCTATGTGTACGTGTAATGCCTGTTGTTCGTATTACGTATTTTGAATACGTATACATATTTTATCTTGTATTTGCATATCTCCTTGGTTTGGCTTGGCTTGTTAACTCTCGGTTTGGGTTGGCTTGGTTCGGCCGGCCCAATGCTTGGTTCATCATGGGCCAAGGGTGGAACACCTTAGCCTATGCTTCTCCTTCATTTCCACCACAACCCCCTACCTACCACCACCTTTGATATTTATTGCCATTTCTTCTTTCTCTCTCTCCATAATTCTCATTTACTTCTCCTTCCCCCACCATTACTCTTCTCCACCAACCAAGAACACTATAGGCAAGTGCAACTTGCTTCCACAAGAGAACTTCTTTTGATGGTTTCATTAGCTTCTCCTCATGATTCTAAACCACATTAGAACTTGTCATTTTCTATTTTGAGGCTTTATTTCTTGTAGATCTAGAGTTTTGTTACTTTCGGATTTTGGTGGTTTTGATCAATCAAACTTGCTTGTTTTTAAGTTTTGATGGTTCCATATTTTAGAGAATTTCATTCTACCCAATTTTGACCTTTGGAAAGTTGGATTCGGACTTGTTTTGACCAAGATATGGACAATTGAAGCTTATATTCAATTTTGGAGTTCTTGCTGTTCTTGCCATTTGGAGAAGACAGTGAACAGTGAGCTAGCTTTTTAGCTTACGCCACTGAGTCGTACGCTGCTCTTTAGCGAGCGTACGCTAGCCTTCGTCCGCTGCTGTTTAGCGAGCGTACGCTAGCCTTCGTACGCTGCTGTTTAGCGAGCGTACGCTAGCCTTCGTACGCTGCTGTTTAGCGAGCGTACGCTAGCCTTCGTACGCTGCTGTTTAGCGAGCGTACGCTAGCTTTCGTACGCTGCTCTTTAGTGAGCGTATGCTCACCTTAATACGCTGCCTGTTGGCAGTGTGTCTTGAGCGTACGCTAGCTTGAGCGTACGCGTGCCTTGGTACGCTAGCTTGAGCGTACGCTGACCTATAGCTTGAGCGTGCCCTTGTGTACGCTGACCCTTGCGTACGCTTCCCATTGTCCTGAACTTGATAATCATGAATTTACTTAATATGTTTGGAATTGATAACTGAGCCTGACACGATAGTGACCCGTAGTGGTGCACTCCTGACATAATGACCTAACATGACCTGATAGTGGCCCGTCGTGGCGCATTCCTGACTAGTATACTTGACATGATTACCTGACATGATTATCTCGAATAGCTGTTGCAACGGTTACCTGACATGACATGACCTGTATAATTAATCCTGGACACCGTGGGTGATTGTGCTTGTATAAATAAACCAGTCCTGCCTTGCATCATGTCTAGGGTGGGACTCCTGAGTACCACGGTCAGGAGTACCTATTGAAATGAACTAAGGACTAATAACTAGATTGATACATTAGTCATGAAGAGATTTCCCAGCTACAGGCAATCCCGTTACCTGGGCACGCCTTGGGATCTGTAGCCTGCCGTCGAGTAGGACACATTTCCAGCACACTGTCATGTGTTGCACCTTTCAAGCTACCTAAGGGTACATTCGTTTCCTGGACAATGTACCCACCTGAATTCAACTCTAATCTTTTAACCCGGGTAACCTGGATGGTCTGCAGGACTTGTGGCTGTGGAATAATCTCACTGCATCTTGTTAGTAATTAGGCTTGTGACAACCCTAGTTAGTTAAAGTATCAAGCCGTAATTCTTGCTTGGCCGTGAAGTGATTGGATGGAGTCTAACCAGTCTAGTCTTGCCCTGATCCTGTTCCAGATTATTGAATGACCAGAATGCTTGTATTTATTTTACCGATAAATGGTGAGAATTCCAAGTTCCGTTCAGACGAAGGGTTACAACCCCGGTCCTTGTTTGGTTAACGGGTTGTAACCTGGCTATCTGAATAGTTCCATGGTTATCTCGTCGTATATCATCCTGATATATTTTCTTTTATTCCAGTCCTTATTTTTAATTATATTTATATTCCTGTGCTGATTGCTGGTTTTAGTTCTTAAGTGAAGCCTCCTTTGTGGCACTTGCTCTTTCTGGGGTCTGACCCAGCTGGTTTTGTGTGGCCAGATTTTGGAGCAGCTCCAGAGGATCTACCGACCTTCCTGCCAGATGGTGAACACTAGAAGGAATCCTGGCAACGAGTGGGTTATTTTTGGCTCTCCCACTCTATTGAAAATATATTCTTTTGAGGCATTTAGCCGACGAGCACCTGTTTAGCTCGGTTGCACTTTTACTTATTGTCTGCCTACGGGCTGTAACATGATTAACAGATCCTAGGGTTGATCATGTATGACTAAACTCTTGCTAGTCCTAACATTTTGTAACGACTAGCTTCATGATCAGCTGAATATGTAATATTTGGGACGCCTTACTATTGTATATTTAATGATCATACATCTTGTGACTTTTACTTACTTGCTTACGATTGAGACACTAGGCTTGTTCATGACCATAAGAGACTGTTGGCTTGTAGATAAACCCTCATGTATCCTAGACAGCCGTGACCGTATAGCGAGATGGAATCCATTTCAATATACGTAGCTGGCTATGTCTACCCCCGCTCTCCAGTATTCTGGTTCTGGGGCGTGACATGGTTTAAGTGGTGGCCCATGCAGGTCTTGTAAATCAAGATATATGAGGGTTTACCGAATAGATGTCTCAATCAGTATTCGTCCTTGATCTCTGTTCGTATCTTCTGAATCCCTGGATTCTTGTCCTGATCATATGTCATGCCCCAGAACCAGAATACTGGAGAGCGGGGGAATGACTCAGCCAGCTACGTATTACGGGTAGATGAATACCGTATAATACGATCAATGCTGTCTAACTAGACGAGGGGGTGCATTCTACATAAAGGTCTTACTATGGCCATTTCACATCTATTGTCTCAATCATTCAAACAAGAAAACAGTAATAGAGAACATGTAAGATAAAGCAGTAAGGCGTCCCAAACGCTCAGTCAAAATGTTCTTGAGATCTGGCTTTACAAAATATAGCCAGATGATATAGTAAGTATACACAATTGTTATCAGCTGCAGTCTGACTTAATTACAATCATGCAAAAGTAGGTACAAGACGATCCGACCAACATGTCGGTGCCAAACAGCTAAGTATAAAGTAAATGACAAAACGAGCGGTGAAGTAGAGAAACCCATTCGAATCCTCCTGCGATCATCCCTCTAGTGTTGACCATCTTTGAGGTAGAAGTACGCTGGATCCTCGGGAACCGGCTCTAAATCTGGCCATGCAAAACCAGAGAGGTTAGACCTCTAATAGCAAGTACCACAAGGGAGGACGATATGAAGGACTAAACCAGTAAGTAAGAGAATATGACAATAGATCTCTGCTTGCTACTAGGATTCACATCACATCACGATACTTCGAACCAACCTCCCAACCAAACAAGGACAGAAGTTGGCCCGTCATGTCCTGCCATTCTGATCATCCCAGTTAGGTAACAGAGTAGTACAGTACACAAACAAATCATCTTGAACGGCCAATCAAATTCTACGGCTTGCTATTATGAGTCCCAAGTTATCCTGGAATTATGCAATTAGGGATTCCTCAGTTCTTACTATGTGCAAGCAAGGCTAGTCTATCCAATCAATCATGTGCGCCAATCATGTAGTTAGACGAGTCCCAGCGGGACGCCCGCCGTTATAGCATGTACAATAATAATAGCAGATACTGTTCCCTGCCCGTGTGACAGGTTTACAGTATCTGTGGGAACCAGCCGGCCCGTCGGGCACTTAATAGTCCCAAGGGGGCTGCCATGTAAGAACTCAGGAATCCATTCTCTCCATGCCATCATTATTTTATTTGACTTAATGGTCTCTACGTTGAGTGAAGTTCCATGCCGTGGATCATGGTCATTCGAATGAGTACTTTCGTACGGGGTACGATATGTGCAACTCTACAACGATACCCGTGCGGCTAGGTTGTAGGTTTTACATAGCGTGATGTAACAATCAATTTAACCACGGAATAATCATGCCTTGACCATAAAGTACACATGCTGTCTTTGTAAGATAAATAGAAAATTAAATAATAAATAATCACTTTGAAGCCTGCATGTGCCCGTATGCCAATATTCGGGATCGGCTAATCGAGTATAATAGTTCATTACATGAACGTGTCTCATTCATTCATTTCAATAAGACGACTAGCCAGTCTCTTAGTTCCAACTAGGAACGCATGATCAATTATTAATCAATGTCACAATCATTATCAATGGTGACAAGGCATGAAAGTCCATCAATATTACATGGGGTCGGGTCCATAACTCCTCAGAATTAAGTTCTAGTCATACTGGGTATCCATGGATTAATCAAGACACATGACACATTCTACACAGTAATCCATATTTACAATATTAACATGTCATGATTTATCAAGTTCATGCAAAAAGGCGTAAGGATATAATAGAAGAATTATCATGCCATCATTACATGAATAATTATAAGACAATTAAAACACCCAGGTCGAGAAGTCATGCTAACAAATCTAAGCTAAGGCCAAAAGTCACGCAAGAAGTCTATGCTTAAGACCAACAAGTCACGCTAAGTCTAGCTGGGGTGAGCGTGGAAAATGGACGTGAATAGTGAGCGTGAAAAGTGATACACGCTGGCAAGCGTGAGCGTGAAAAGTCACGCAAGCAAGCACAGCGTGAGCGTGAAGGGAAATTCACGCAGACTCTAGTGAGCGTGAAAAGGTGACAAGAAATCTACGCACGCAAGGATGTGCGTGACTAAAATACACGCACGCTCATGGATGTGTGCGTGGCTGAAAATACACGCACGCTCATGAGAACGTTAGCGTGACTAAAAATACACGCAGACACGTACAGACGTGTGCGAGACTGAAAATACATGCAGACACGTACAGACGTGTGCGTGACTAAAAATACACGCAAACACGTAAAGACGCGTGCGTGACTGAAAATACACGCAGACACGTAAGAACGTGTGCGTGACTGGGCTGATGTTTACGCGAACACGTAAGAACGTGTACGTGAAACATCTCCCAAACTCTAAGTCCTATGGAGCCTTATTCCAGTGCCAGAAATACACGCTAATATTGGTGGACCAAGAACCCATGAACAGCCGGAATACTATAACTTAGATCTAGAGAAAACCAGCCAGAGAAATCAAAAATGCTAAGAACTAAACTCTCTTGGAATCACGAGAAGAAGGCAAATGAACCATAAAAATAGGTGATTGAGAAGCAAGTTTGCACTTGCCTTCTCCTGCTGCTGGTAGGTAGTGGGGAGTAATGAGAGGAAGAAGAAGAAGTAATGGTGAGAATGAAGTAATGAGGAGAGAGAAAAAGATAGAAGCTTTAAATAGGAAGATGGTGGTAGGTGGGGTGTTGGGCCGGGTTTAAGGGGATTCAGCAAACCGAAACCCAATAAGACAAAAGCAGCAAATAAAATGCAGGAAATAAAATTGCAGAAATATAATTGCAGAAATAAAATTACAAGAAATTAATTAACATGAAAATTTTAAAGAGCAGATAATTAATTAACATGAAACAAAAGGAATTTAAATACAGAATAATACATGATAAATACTAAATAAATACACATGAGTTGTTCATATATAAAAATACGTATTCCGGGAACGGGGAGTGACATCTCTACCCACCTTAGAAAAATTCCGTCCTCGGAATTTCAAATCCAAGCCGGATAGAAATATCAGAGCTAAACTAATACAAGCAATTCTAGTGAGCAAGCAATCATTGTTACCATATCAAAAGCAAGTACTATATAAGTAAATCCATCAATCTATGATATCAGGTAGTTCTATCCATAAGGCGATAAGCATAAGAAATCAAGACAATCAAGGTATACAGAAAGAGATATACCTTGTGGGTCAAACAGGTGTGGATACCGTGATCGGATATCATCCTCACGTTCCCACGTTGACTCTTCCAAGGAGTGATGACCCCAAGCAACACGGACAAGTCTAATTATTCGGTTCTTGAGTATCTTCTCTCTTCGGTCTAAAATGGACACAGGCTGTTCCTCGTAAGACAGGTTGGTACCAACAACCAGCTCCGAATGATCGAAGATATGACTTGGGTCCGATACATACCTACGTAATTGAGATACATGAAACACGTCATGTACCTCTCGTAACGAAGGTGGGAGGGATAAACGATAAGCAACATCGCCTATCCGATCAAGAATAACGAATGGGCCCACGTACCGCGGACTCAATTTCCCGCGAACGCCAAATCTAATGACCCCACGAGTAGGTGAGATCCGCAAGAATACGTGGTCCCCAACAGAGAACTCTAACGGCCTACGATGCTGGTCCGCCCAATGACGATGCCTGTCCTGCGCAACTCGAAGTCGCTCTCTAATTCCCTTAACCACTTCAACCGTCTGAACAATCATTTCTGGGCCTAACATTTTCCTCTCTCCGATATCATCCCATGCAAGCGGTGATCTGCACTTCTTACCATATAGTGCTTCGAATGGCGCCATCTGGATACTGGCTTGATAACTATTGTTGTATGAAAACTCAACTAAGTGCAGGTGGCTCTCCCAAGATCCTCCAAAATCTAAAGTGCAAGCTCGCAACATGTCTTCTAAAGTCTGAATCGTTCTTTCTGATTGCCCATCTGTCTGCAGATGGTAAGCCGTGCTAAAGCTTAACTTGGTACCCAGACTATGAAGTAAGCTCTTCCAGAAGTGTGATGTAAAGCGGGTATCTCGATCCGACACAATACTGACAGGGACTCCATGCTGCCTGACTATCTGTTGCATATATAACTCTGCTAACTTTTCTGTAGATTGTCCTACTCTGAAAGGAAGAAAGTGTGCTACCTTCGTAAGCCGATCTACTATCACCCAGATAGCATCCTTACCACTTGGTGATCTCGGTAAACCGGTCACAAAGTCCATTGTGATGTGTTCCCACTTCCATTCCGGAATAGGAAGTGGTTGTAATAACCCTGCTGGCCTCTGCTGTTCTGCCTTCACTTGCTGACATACCAAGCAACGAAAAACGAATCTAGCTATCTCCCTCTTCATCCCGTTCTACCAGAAATGCTGCTTAATATCTTGGTACATCTTGGTCTCCCCAGGGTGAATAGAATACTGAGAACTGTGAGCTTCTGCCATATTCTCCTGTCTGATATCTCCACTAGGCACACATAAACGCGATCCGAACCTAAGTGTACCATCTTCATGAATTCTTATTTCCTTTCTGAGTCCTGACTCACATTCTTCCCTAAGCTTCTGAATCCTTGGGTCTTGTGCCTGAGCCGCCTTGATCCTATCTACCAAGTCAGATTGAACTTGTAGACTAGTTAGAACTCCTACATCACTAGGAAATATAACTTCGATGCCCATCTCCTGAAGGTCTTCTAAGATATGCTTCTGTGTTGTCAACATAAATGCGCCGCCTCTCCTGCTGAGAGCGTCTGCTACTATATTAGCCTTGTCTGGATGATACTGAAGCTCCACGTCATAATCCTTGATCAATTCCAACCATCTTCTCTGCCTCATGTTCAGCTCCTTCTGAGTAAAGATGTACTTCAGACTTTTATGATCTGTGTACATCTCCACTCGGTCACCATATAAGTAATGCCTCCACAACTTCAGAGCAAACACTACTGCTGCTAACTCCAAATCATGAGTTAGGTAATTCTTCTCGTGGTCCCGAAGCTGCCTAGATGCATATGCTATCACCTTCCCATGTTGCATAAGGACACATCCAAGTCCCTTACCTGACGCATCACAATATACTGTAAAACCTCCGGGTCCAATTGGCAACGTAAGAATAGGTGCTGATATCAACTTCTGCTTCAAAGTCTCGAATGATGCCTGACATTCTGCCGACCAATCAAATGGCACATCCTTCCGGGTCAAGCGGGTCATGGGCGCTGAAAGCCTTACAAAATCTGACACAAACCTTCTGTAATATCCTGCCAATCCCAAGAAACTTTGCACATCTGCTACGGTCTTGGGTACTGGCCAACTCTCTACTGCTTCTACCTTCTTGGGATCTACTGCTACTCCAGCTCCTGATATGATATGACCCAAAAATGAAATGTGATCCGTCCAGAACTCACACTTACTGAGCTTGGCATACAACTGGTTCTCTCTCAGAATCTGCAATACTTTCCTGAGGTGGTCTTCATGCTCCTCTTCACTAGCAGAGTACACGAGTATGTCGTCAAGAAACACAACGACAAACTGGTCTAAGTATGGCATAAATATGCGGTTCATCAAATCCATGAATATTGCTGGAGCATTGGTCAAACCAAACGGCATTACTAAGAACTCATAATGCCCATACTTCGACCTGAATGCTGTCTTGGGAATATCTTCCTTCCGAACCCTCACCTGATGGTACCCCGAACGAAGATCTATCTTGGAGAAAACTCTAGTCTTGCTCAACTGATCAAATAAGTCGTCGATCCTGGGTAATGGGTACTTGTTCTTCACTGTTGCCGTGTTAAGCTTCCTGTAGTCAATGCACAATCTGGATGACCCATCCTTCTTCCACACAAGTACCACTGGTGCTGCCCATGGTGACACGCTAGCTTGGATGAATTTCTTCTCCTTCAGTTCCTCTATGTGCTGATATACCTTGGCCTGCTCTGAATCCGCCATTCTGTAAACTCGATCTGATATCGGTTTAGTTCCTGGTGCCAATTCTATGCTGAACTCAATATCTCTAACCGGTGGTAGTCCTGGAAGCTCTTCGGGAAATACGCCTAGGAATTCTTCAACTACCTTCGGGATCTGAATTTCTTCCATTGCCGCTACTATTCCCTGCTCTGGTTGAGTTGCCTCTGATCTGACTAAGGTGAATCTCTTCATGCCTGGAATATCAAAAGATACACTCCCTCTACGACAATCTACTGTCGCATGACTGTCTTTCAGCCAGTCCATGTCTAAGATAACGTCGAAATTTCCAACAGAAAATTCTATCAACCGGGCGGGTAAGGAATGCCCGTAAACTACAACGCTACACGCTATAATAACTCTACTAACCCCTACAAGCCCATTACCAGTGAGTATGTTCAACCTCCCTGGCAATGCCTCGAACTCCATTCCTAGTCGTGTCGCAAATTGTGCAGATATAAATGAATGGGATGCTCCCGAATCAAACAATGCTACTGCGGGATATGAGGCGACGAGAATGTTACCTGCCACAACATCTCCCGATGCCAATGCCTCCTCCAAGGACAGAGTGAATGCTTGCCCTCGACCTCCTTGCTGGTTTCCATGCTGCGGCCTAGCCTGATGCTGCTGCTGGCCCCTTCTTTGATGATGCTGGGGTGGTCTATGCTGGTGTTGCTGCATCGGCGGTCCCTGCTGCCGAAACATCTCAGCCTGCGGTACTAACGGACGCTGTGCCAACGGCCTTACTGCCACTGCTGGTCCTCGATACTGGCCTGCCCCTGGTGCTGGCAGAGCAGGGAACTGCTGTCCTGGTCCTCCTGACCTCGAATTCATGGGACATGTGGTAACCCGATGGTCTGGATTTCCACATATCAGACGTAGTCCATTCAATGTCCGACACACATCTCTAGTGTGTCCCATCTTCCCACAATAAGTGCATCCCGTCGGGGGTTGCTGGTTCTTCCTCTGTTGCTGTTGCTGCTGCTGCCTGGGTGGTGCTGGTCCTCGTATCGCCACATCGTGGATACGAATGCCAGGGGATGGTGCTGTTGTTCGGGGCGCTGCTCCCCCTCCTCCTTCAATCTGACTGTGGGATCTCTTCTGACCCCCAGTCCTGGTCGCAAGCCTCTGAATGGTGATCTCATGCCTTCGAGTCGCCGTCAATACTTCGTCAAAAGTTTGGTAATTGTGCCCCTCTATCAATTGCAAGAGTTCAAGATGAAACCCTTGCTGAAACCTCATGGCCCTCTGTTGCTACCATCTCTGGGTCAAATCTACTCAATCTGCAGAACTCCGCTGCATAAGCATCTACAGTCTTGCCAGCCTGCCTGAGGCTGATAAACTTCTGTTGTAGTTCAAACTGCGCCACAACTCCATAGTACTTGGTCTTGAATCTTGCTGTGAAATCGTCCCAAGCCACAGGACGTCTGATGCCCACTTTCTCTGATTCCCACCAATCACGTACGAGATCCTGAAGTAACAACTTCACTAGATCCACACGCTCTTCCGCCGGTACCTTAGCTGCTGTCAGAATAGCCTCCATATCCTTAAGCCATGCATCTGCTGAAATGGCATCCTCCGTGTCTTCGAAACGGCGGGGGTTGTACTTGCAAAACCTGGCTGATGCTCTTGAATCAGCCCTCACTCCTCTTTCCAAAGCCGTCTGCAATCTTTGGTTGAGCAACACATTCTGATCTTGTAGCTGAGTGTGCATGCGCTGCTGGGCCAACATCTGATGTTGCTGAGTAGCCATCATTCCTCTCATGATCTCCAGAAGGGCTGGTGTGTCCACTTGGGTAGGTGGAACTGTCGGTGGTGGTGGAACATCCGGATACTGTGGTCCAGCCGCTGGTTCCACTATCACTTCTTCCTGGATAGCCTCTTGAGTTAGTACTGGCCCTTGTTGCTGACCAATAGGGTCAGGTGGTCCATGTTGCTCTTGCGGTTGTCCAGCTCTGACAGGTGTGGACGAGGTGCCCCTAAGAAAAGGGACAAGAGAACAATCAAACAACCGGACATGAAGGATCAATAAAGTCAAAGGATATCGGAATGTCAAGTAAGAGTTGAGGATAACAAATCAGGAGATCAAGGGGAAACATGTGTGATTGAGACATCCTATAAATCAAAACACCCCACAAGTCTGAAATCAGACCTGCATGGGCCACCACTAAAACCTTGTCACGCCCCAGAACCAGAATACTGGAGAGCGGGGGAATGACTCAGCCAGCTACGTATTACGGGTAGATGAATACCGTATAATACGATCAATGCTGTCTAACCAGACGAGGGGGTGCATTCTATATAAAGGTCTTACTATGGTCATTTTACATCTATTGTCTCAATCATTCAAACAAGGAAACAGTAATAGAGAACATGTAAGATAAAGCAGTAAGGCGTCCCAAACGCTCAGTCAAAATGTTCTTGAGATCTGGCTTTACAAAATATAGCCAGATGATATAGTAAGTATACACAATTGTTATCAGCTGCAGTTTGACTTAATTACAATCATGCAAAAGTAGGTACAAGATGATCCGACCAACATGTCGGTGCCAAACAGCTAAGTATAAAGTAAATGACAAAACGAGCGGTGAAGTAGGGAAACCCACTCGAATCCTCCTGCGATCATCCCTCTAGTGTTGACCATCTTGGAGGTAGAAGTACGCTGGATCGTCGGGAACCGGCTCTAAATCTGGCCATGCAAAACCAGAGAGGTTAGACCTCTAATAGCAAGTACCACAAGGGAGGACGATATGAAGGACTAAACCAGTAAGTAAGAGAATATAACAATAGATCTCTGCTTGCTACTAGGATTTATATCACATCACGACACTTCGAACCAACCTTCCAATCAAACAAGGACAGAAGTTGGCCCGTCATGTCCTGCCATTCTGATCATCCCAGTTAGGTAACAGAGTAGTACAGTACACAAACAAATCATCTTGAACGGCCAATCAAATTCTACGGCTTGCTATTATGAGTCCCAAGTTATCCTGGAATTATGCAATTAGGGATTTCTCAGTTCTTACTATGTGCAAGCAAGGCTAGTCTATCCAATCAATCATGTGCGCCAATCATGTAGTTAGACGAGTCCCAGCGGGACGCCCGCCATTATAGCATGTACAATAATAGTAGCAGATACTGTTCCCTGCCCGTGTGACAGGTTTACAGTATCTGTGGGAACCAGCCGGCCCGTCGGGCACTTAATAGTCCCAAGGGGGCTGCCATGTAAGAACTCAGGAATCCTCCATTCTCTCCATGCCATCATTATTTTATTTGACTTAATGGTCTCTACGTTGAGTGAAGTTCCATGCCGTGGATCATGGTCATTCGAATGAGTACTTTCGTACGGGGTACGATATGTGCAACTCTACAACGATACCCGTGCGGCTAGGTTGTAGGTTTTACATAGCGTGATGCAATAATCAATTTAACCACGGAATAATCATGCCTTGACCATAAAGTACACATGCTGTCTTTGTAAGATAAATAGAAAATTAAATAATAAATAATCACTTTGAAGCCTGCATGTACCCGTATGCCAATATTCGGGATCGGCTAATCGAGTATAATAGTTCATTACATGAACGTGTCTCATTCATTCATTCATTTCAATAAGACGACTAGCCAGTCTCTTAGTTCCAACTAGGAACGCATGATCAATTATTAATCAATGTCACAATCATTATCAATGGTGACAAGGCATGAAAGTCCATCAATATTACATGGGGTCGGGTCCATAACTCCTCAGAATTAAGTTCTAGTCATACTGGGTATCCATGGATTAATCAAGACACATGACACATTCTACACAACAATCCATATTTACAATATTAACATGTCATGATTTATCAAGTTCATGCAAAAAGGCGTAAGGATATAATAGAAGAATTATCATGCCATCATTACATGAATAATTATAAGACAATTAAAACACCCAGGTCGAGAAGTCATGCTAACAAATCTAAGCTAAGGCCAAAAGTCACGCAAGAAGTCTATGCTTAAGACCAACAAGTCACGCTAAGTCTAGCTGGGGTGAGCGTAGAAAATGGGCATGAATAGTGAGCGTGAAAAGTGATACACGCTGGCAAGCGTGAGCGTGAAAAGTCACGCAAGCAAGCACAGCGTGAGCGTGAAGGAAAATTCACGCAGACTCTAGTGAGCGTGAAAAGGTGACAAGAAATCTACGCACGCAAGGATGTGCGTGACTAAAATACACGCACGCTCATGGATGTGTGCGTGGCTGAAAATACACGCACACTCATGAGAACGTTAGCGTGACTAAAAATACACGCAGACACGTACAGACGTGTGCGGGACTGAAAATACACGCAGACACGTACAGACGTGTGCGTGACTGAAAATACACGCAAACACGTAAAGACGCGTGCGTGACAGAAAATACACGCAGACACGTAAGAACGTGTGCGTGACTGGGCTGATGTTTACGCGAACACGTAAGAACGTGTGCGTGAAACATCTCCCAAACTCTAAGTCCTATGGAGCCTTATTCCAGTGCCAGAAATACACGCTAATATTGGTGGACCAAGAACCCATGAACCGCCAGAATACTATAACTTAGATCTAGAGAAAACCAGCCGGAGAAATCAAAAATGCTAAGAACTAAACTCTCTTGGAATCACGAGAAGAAGGCAAATGAACCATAAAAATGGGTGATTGAGAAGCAAGTTTGCACTTGCCTTCTCTTGCTGCTGGTAGGTGGTGGGGAGTAATGAGAGGAAAAAGAAGAAGTAATGGTGAGAATGAAGTAATGAGGAGAGAGAAAAAGATAGAAGCTTTAAATAGGAAGATGGTGGTAGGTGGGGTGTTGGGCCGGGTTTAAGGGGATTCAGCAAACCGAAACCCAATAAGACAAAAGCAGCAAATAAAATGCAGGAAATAAAATTACAGAAATATAATTGCAGAAATAAAATTGCAAGAAATTAATTAACATGAAAATTTTAAAGAGCAGATAATTAATTAACATGAAACTAAAGGAATTTCAATACAGAATAATACATGATAAATACTAAATAAATACACATGAGTTGTTCATATATAAAAATACGCATTCCGGGAACGGGGAGTGACATCATATGCTTGTATCGTTGATCTGTCCTAGTCCTTCCTTATTGTTTCCTATGTCATTTTCTTCAGCGGCATAGTACCTGACCCGGACGATCAGCAAGGCGGAGCACCTCCAGCGGACCAGCAGCAACCTGGAGATCAAGCCCAGCATTCCGGAGTAGCCTACAGAGTCGTGCATTCTGGCGAAGAGCCACCCGTCCAGCCAGTTCAAACTGCAGAACATGATGACGGCACTTTGGTAGGTCTCGTCAGGACCTTGATAGCTTCTCAAGATCGTCGTGGAGATGCCTTGCAACAGGCAGTGGCGGATGCCTTGACCCGGGGTGGTCATCAGGGTAACAGCGTGGCCAACAGCTTCAAGCGCTTGAACCCTCCATTCTTTGACGGTAGTGAAGATGCTATGGCGGCAGATGCATGGCTTCAGGACACAGAGGTGGTTCTAGAAGCAGCCAAGACTCCAGAGAACGAGAAGGTAGCCGTGGTGCGCCTGCAGTTGTTAGATCTTGCCCGCAGCTGGTGGGCAGAGCATGCCGTTGGGTTAACAGCTGTAGTGCCCCGTTCCGCTCAGTCAATCGGAGGAATCGAAACGCTGACGGCGTTCGGACTTGGCCTTGCAACGGCCGTTTGAAGACATCGCTCAGATGGGGTAGTTTCGGTGAACTTGCCTCATCTTTGCCTTCACATAATAAATCGTGTTTTCAACTTGCACAAGTAGGCTTGAAGATATAAGATACGAACCCACATAGCTAAAGGGAGTAATCCCGTCGAGTTGAATTGAGTTAGAATATGGAAACGTCCAATGGTCGGCTTAGAATTGATGCACGTCGTGATTTGGAAATGTCACTCGGTCCTTCGTCCCGTGGCTTGGGAGAAGGAAGTTTGTTGAGTTAGCAAGTCATGATCGCAGCCTAAGTCATAGGCGTCGCCCGCATAAATGCTTGTTAAAGCATGCACGGTCCCATCGTCCAGGGCTTGGCATAGCCTTGGCTTGCCCCAGGAGTTAAGTTACGTCACATGACTGCCGGCGTAAGTCCAAGTACCCAAATGACTTGGTCGTTCAAAGTTGAACGGTGCACGGCACGTCCCATCGAAGCAAGGCTCAACGCAGCCTTTGCTCGTTAAGTTGTAGGCTGAGTAAGTTAGGCAAAGTTATGCCGGTCGACCTAAGTCATTCCAAGTGCTGTCCCGCTCATTCTGCGGTTGACAGGTTAAATAGTCCCACGATCCCAAGGCCCGTCATATAAAGTATGACTTGGGCGATAACGTCACGTAGAACAGAAGTCGGATTGAGGCACGATGGCACGGTCCTAGTGTTTTAAGGCACGGGCTACGGTTGATTTATTGAGTTTGGAGAGAAAGAAGAATGCTCGCGACTATAGGTCGTCGAGGCAGTTTCAAAAGAAAAAAGAATGCTCGCGACTATAGGTCGTCGAGGCAGTTTCAAAAGAAAGAAGAATGCTCGTGACTATAGGTCGTCGAGGCGGTCTCATAAGAAAGAAGAATGTCCGCGACTATAGGTCGTCGTGGCGGACTCAGATTTGGAAAGTGTCGATCGCGTCTTGCATGGTCATTGGACAACTTGTCGACAAAGTGAGTTTCCCCGTACGGCAACCCGAGGCCTCGGAACCGCTGCGGGCATTGGGAAACATGCAACTTGTCGACAGGGTAAAAGTTTCCCCGCACGGAAAGCCCGAGGCCACGGGACCGTTGCGGGCATTGGAAAACAAAAGATAAACTGTGCTTTGCACGGGTTAGGCGGGGACTTGCAGCGGGGCTAGCTACCTTGCGCTGAAAGGGACGCCCGTCTAATAAAAGAAAGAGGAGTCCACTATGGCTCTGGGAGCCAGTGACCAAGTTCATATAGATATCGGCAGATAGCGGCTAACCGCGTGTATGCCTTTGGATTGAGTTAAGTTGAATATGTATACAGTATGCAGTAAGAAAGACACAATGTCTGGGCCTAAGATTTGGCAACAGCGAAGGCGGCGTACTTCGGCACGGGATGTGGCGTCGAGTGATAAGTCGTTGGATAGAGTGCTTGAGTTAGACTTGAACTGTTGCGAGTTAAGTCAAGAAGGGCCGTTGGGCAGTTTTCTTGAAGTTACGTGAGTTATTGGGCACGGCCTCGAAATGCGAGGCACGACACAAAGGAATTATAGCACGGTCGTAAGGAAATTGGGTACTACCGCATAGTTGCGTCTCTTATTTTTGGTCGAAAGGCAAGCACGACCTGATAGGTTACGTTGTTGGCACAAGAAGGGGTCTAGAGGCAAAGTATGAGTTAACGTTGACCTTACAAGCACGGGATGGTTTTGACACACAAGTTGTGCCAAGGCGCGGGTCCTAAAACTGAACCTAAGGCAAGACTAGAAAGACAATCGAAAGAGTTTTAAGCTGCACAAAGTAAATGAAACGTGTAGGTTTTGTATGGGTGGGCGAGGAGCTCACTCCACCAGTACAGTGGTACTGACACCCACACAGTATTTCATGTGCAGGCACAGATAGCAGCTCGTGGCACGGAGCTCGCTTGGTTGCGTCGAGGCACGGAGTTCCTTGGTGATTCGAAGCGTGCGGCCGCCTGGACTGAAGACTTATACAGGACATAATGTATGGACATCGCCTTCCGAAGCTTCCGCTGATTCAAGCATGTACTGGAGAGAAGAGAGAGAGCAGAGTGACTTGTAATTGAGAGAAAAGAGAGCTTGAGAGACATTGTAAATTGGCCTTGCGCCCGATTGTAATCTTTGTTTCAATATCAATAAAGAGCTTCTTTGAATAACTTGTGTTTTGTTCTAAATTTCGCTGCTATTATTCAATGTCTCTGCTCGGGACTTCTGTGCGACGACCCCGTCGCAGCCGCTGAAATCGGCCGTTATGGAACCCGCCTTGTACGAGCGCAATCTAGGCTCGTGCGGCATCACGCCTTAGCGAGGACGATCGCTCCTGCGGGAGCGGGGCGTGACAGCAGCACCCATTCCTTGGACAGTATTCAGAGAGAGATTCCAGACCAAGTATTTCGATGCCGTGGCTCGGTATGATCTGCAGACCAGGTTCACCAATCTGAAGCAAGAAGGCAGGACGGTCGATGGGTATGCGGCCCAGTTTTCGAGACTCAGTCGGTTTGCTCCCACCTTGGTGGCAACCGAGTATGATAGAGCCCAGTAGTTCCAGTAGGGACTTCACCTTGAGATCTTGTTAGCAGTTGAGCAGTTTGAGCATCAGACTTTTGATGCAGTCTTGAGAGCAGTCCGGAGGCATGAGTATACCTCCCAGAGGATCGTGGACAGGACCGGAGGTCGGAAGAGATCTCACGGCCAGATGAATCAGTCTTCAGCCCCAGCCCCGGCAGCCAGGGCTTTGACTATTGGAGCTCCGAGGCGAGCAGCCTCAGTGACGTCGGTTCAGCATTCAACCCCGACGTACCCTCAGCAGCAGCAACAGCAGAAGCAGAAGCAACCTTCCGCAGTGGGTTGTTCTCATTGTGGGAAGCCAGGCCATGTGGTGGCAGAATGTCGCAGGGCACAGGGATTGTGTCTGGCTTGTGGAGCACCAGACCATAGGGTTGGATCCTGCCCGAGTAGGGGTGGTTCATCATCGTCCAACCTTTCTAGCTCTTCGGTGAGAGGACCAGCTCCGGTCCATCAGCTGCAGTATCCATTGTCGAGGCCCTTGCCGCCTCAGACCCAAGTGTTCCAGCAGCAGAACCCCCAGCAGTATGCACAAGTCCAAGCCCAGAGTCAGAGCAGGCAGCGAGGATTTCAGCAGAGGGGACCAGCACCCCGAGGGCACGGTCAGGCTATGGTGATGACCGTAGAGGAAGGATTGGCACCAGGTGAGGTAGTGGCAGGTACTATTCTCGTCAACTCCTTTCCAGCTTTAGCTTTATTTGATTCTGGTGCATCGCATTCTTTTATGTCTGCACGATTCGCGACACGGGTAGGATTGGAGCCCGAGTCATTATCAGTAAGGCTTAATATACTTACTGGTATCGGACTTGTGGGAGTAGATAGAGTATTTTCCTCGTGTCGGATCGTAGTTAGCGGTAGAGAATTTCCCGCTAGATTAATAGAGTTCCCGATGACCGATTATGATGTGGTCTTAGGGATGGATTGGTTGAGGAACCAGTATGCTAGAATAGACTGCCATATTGGTAGGGTTGTTTTTAGCATTCCAGGAGAGCCGGAGTTTTCTTTCTCTCGAGGTGAGGTTGAGCCTTCTCCTCCGATATTGCGGATGGCAGTAGCAGCAGTTCAGTTGCCCAGGATAGTGGATGAGTTCCCAGATGTTTTCCCAGAAGAACTTCCAGGTATGCCTCCGGAGGGGGAGATCGAGTTCACTATAGACTTGATTCCCGGGACAGCCCCAGTGTCAAAAAGAGTCTACAGGATGCGCCATCAGAGTTGGCGATATTGTACAAGATGATTGAAGAGCTTAGAACCAAGGAATTCATTCGTGCTAGTGGATCGCCTTGAGGAGCCCCGATGCTTCTTGTGAAAAAGAAGGATGGTACGTCCAGGTTATGTGTTGATTATCGTACCTTGAACTCAGTGACAATCAAGAACAGATACCCTCTTCCGAGGATAGATGACTTGTTTGATCAACTCAAGGGGGCATCAGTATTCTCGAAGATTGACTTGCGCTCAGGATATCACCAGATCGGAGTCAAAGAGCAGGACATCCCGAAGACGGCTTTTAGATCGAGATATGGACATTGGGAGTTCCTTGTTATGCCTTTTGGAGCAACCAATGCGCCGGCAGTATTCATGGACCTCATGAATCGCATCTTCATGCCTTACTTGGATCAGTTTATGATCGTGTTCTTGGATGACATTCTGGTCTACAGCAAAAGTGAGGCGGAGCATGAGCAGCATCTTCGTGTGGTTCTTCAGACTCTCAGAGAGCACCAGTTATATGCCAAGTTCAGTAAATGCGAGTTCTGGCTCGATCGCATTTCGTACTTGGGTCATATCATCACCAGAGGAGGAGTAGAAGTGGATCCCCAGAAGATTGTGGCTATTGAGTCATGGCCAGTACCCAGCACCATTGCAGAAGTTTGCAGTTTCCTTGGATTGGCTGGCTATTATCGACGGTTTGTTTTAGATTTTGTTCGAATTTCAGCGCCATTGACCCAGTTGACCCGCAAGGATGCACAGTTTGCTTGGACAGCAGAGTATCAGAGTTCTTTTGAGCAGTTGAAGCGAGGCCTGATAACAGCTCCTATTCTCACGCTTCCAGATGGGACCGGAGGATTCTCAGTGTATTATGATGCTTCAGGCAGAGGTTTAGGATGTGTTCTGATGCAGCATGGGAAGGTAATAGCTTATGCGTCATGGCAACTTCGTGATCATGAGAGGAATTACCCAACCCATGACTTGGAGCGGGCAGCAGTGGTGTTTGCACTTAAGTTGTGGAGGCACTACTTGTACGGAGATAGGGTAGAGATTTTTACCGACCACAAGAGCCTGAAGTATGTTTTCACCCAGAAGGACCTTAACATGCGTCAGAGGAGGTGGTTGGAGCTTCTTGTGGATTATGATGTCAGCTTGCAGTATCATCCTGGGAAGGCCAATGTCGTAGCAGATGCATTGAGCAGGAGAGCCGGAGCTTATTTCCTAACAGCGCAACTAGAGCTGTTAGCAGATCTTCAGAAGATGGGTATTGAAGTCGTTCTCCCTTCCAGTGTGGCATTGATGGCCAGCATGCAAGTTCAGTCCACTATAGTCGAGAGGATCCGGATGGCACAGTCGACAGATTCCAAGCTTCAGCGACTCAGAGCAGAGTGTGAAGCAGGACGAAGATCAGAGTTATGCATTCATGAGGATGGTACACATAGGCATGGTAAGCGTCTTTGTGTACCCAGCGGAGATATCCGGCAGGAGATCATGTCAGAAGCGCACAGTTCGCAGTATTCCATCCATCCTGGCAGTACGAAGATGTACCGTGATATTCGGCAGCATTTCTGGTGGAATGGTATGAAGTGGGAGATAGCCCGGTTTGTCTCTCGGTGTTTGGTTTGCCAACAAGTTAAAGCCGAACATCAGAGACCGGCTGGACTTCTTCAGCCCTTACCGATTCCAGAATGGAAGTGGGAGCATGTGACCATAGATTTTGTGACTGGACTACCTAGATCCCCAGCTGGTAGAGATGCTATCTGGGTTATAGTTGATCGGCTCACGAAGGTGGCTCACTTTCTTCCATTCAGAGTTGGTTAGTCGACGGCTCAGTTAGCAGAGATATACCTCAGGCAGATTGTCAGATTGCACGGTATGCCAGTCAGTATTACCTCGGACCGAGATTCAAGATTTACGTCGCACTTTTGGCGTAGCTTGCAAGAGAGTTTGGGAACTCATCTCCAGTTCAGTTCAGCATATCACCCGCAGACAGATGGCCAGTCGGAGCGTACGATCCAGACTCTTGAAGACATGTTACGGTCTTACACACTTGACTTCGGTGGTTCATGGGAAGATCATTTGCACCTGGTGGAATTCTCGTACAATAATAGTTTTCAGGCCAGTATCCAGATGGCACCGTTCGAGGCACTGTATGGCAGGAAGTGCAGATCCCCGCTAGCCTGGGATGATGTTGGAGAGAGGCAGATGCTTGGTCCAGAAATGATTGCTCAGACCGTTGAAGTAGTCAGGCGAGTCAGAGATCACCTTCGAGTTGCCCAAGATCGCCAGCGCCATTGGGCCGATTCTCATCGGCGCCCTCTCGAGTTTTCGGTCGACGATCATATATTCCTGAGGATTTCGTCTAACCGTGGCGTCATTCGTTTCGGCGTATGGGGCAAGCTTAGTCCTAGGTATATAGGACCGTTTGATATTCTGGAGCGAGTAGGAGATGTATCCTATCGTCTCGCTCTTCCACCGTCGCTAAGCGAGGTGCATGACGTGTTCCATGTATCCCAATTACGACGGTATATTCCGGACCCGAGCCACATCCTGGATCATTCGGAATTGGTTGTTGGTACCAACCTTTCGTATGAGGAGAGGCCCATGTCCATATTGGATCGAAGAGAGAAGATCCTCAAGAACAAGACTATCAAGTTAGTCCGAGTTGCTTGGGGTCATCACTCTTTGGGTGAGTCAACGTGGGAGCGTGAGGATGATATTCGATCACGATATCCTGACTTGTTTGACTCATGAGGTATAATATCTTTCTTATGCCTCATGCCATCAATTCCTTGCTTGCATGATTGATTGATTGCCTAGTATAATTGCCTGTGAATAGTATAGCTTGTTCTTGTCCCTGTAGCCTCTTAAATAAATTCCGAGGACGGAATTCTTTTAAGGTGGGTAGAGTTGTAATGCATGTTGTTCGTATTACGTATTTTGAATACGTATACATATTTTATCTTGTATTTGCATATCTCCTTGGTTTGGCTTGGCTTGTTAACTCTCGGTTTGGGTTGGCTTGGTTCGGCCGGCCCAATGCTTGGTTCATCATGGGCCAAGGGTGGAACACCTTAGCCTATGCTTCTCCTTCATTTCCACCACAACCCCCCTACCTACCACCATCTTTGATATTTATTGCCATTTCTTCTTTCTCTCTCTCTCCATAATTCTCATTTACTTCTCCTTCCCCCACCATTACTCTTCTCCACCAACCAAGAACACCATAGGCAAGTGCAACTTGCTTCCACAAGAGAACTTCTTTTGATGGTTTCATTAGCTTCTCCTCATGATTCTAAACCACATTAGAACTTGTCATTTTCTATTTTGAGGCTTTATTTCTTGTAGATCTAAAGTTTTGTTACTTTCGAATTTTGGTGGTTTTGATCTATCAAACTTGCTTATTTTGAAGTTTTGATGGTTCCATGTTTTAGAGAATTTCATTCTACCCAATTTTGACCTTTGGAAAGTTGGATTCGGACTTGTTTTGACCAAGATATGGACAATTGAAGCTTAGATTCAATTTTGGAGTTCTTGCTGTTCTTGCCATTTGGAGAAGACAGTGAGCAGTGAGCTAGCTTTTTAGCTTACGCCACTGGGTCGTACGCTGCTCTTTAGCGAGCGTACGCTAGCCTTCGTCCGCTGCTGTTTAACGAGCGTACGCTAGCCTTCGTATGCTGCTGTTTAGCGAGCGTACGCTAGCCTTCGTACGCTGCTGTTTAGCGAGCGTACGCTAGCCTTCGTACGCTGCTGTTTAGCGAGCGTACGCTAGCTTTCGTACGCTGCTCTTTAGTGAGCGTACGCTCACCTTAATACGCTCACCTTAATACGCTGCCTGTTGGCAGTGTGTCTTGAGCGTACGCTAGCTTGAGCGTACGCGTGCCTTGGTACGCTAGCTTGAGCGTACGCTGACCTATAGCTTGAGCGCGCCCTTGTGTACGCTGACCCTTGCGTACGCTTTCCATTGGAAGTGCATGGATCCTTGGGTACGCAGACTTGAGCGTACGCTAGCCTGAGCATAGCCTGGCTTGAGCGTAGCCTGATTACCCTTGATCTTCTATAGCCCAGTATATTGATATTTTATTAGATATTTAACGTCCATTTTATATCCTTACGCCTTTTGTCCTGAACTTGATAATCATGAATTTACTTAATATGTTTGGAATTGATAACTGAGCCTGACACGATAGTGACCCGTAGTGGTGCACTCCTGACATAATGACCTAACATGACCTGATAGTGGCCCGTCGTGGCACACTCCTGACTAGTATACTTGACATGATTACCTGACATGATTATCTCGAATAGCTGTTGCAACGGTTACCTGACATGACATGACCTGTATAATTAATCCTGGACACCGTGGGTGATTGTGCTTGTATAAATAAACCAGTCCTGCCTTGCATCATGTCTAGGATGGGACTCCTGAGTACCACGGTCAGGAGTACCTATTGAAATGAACTAAGGACTAATAACTAGATTGATACATTAGTCATGAAGAGATTTCCCAGCTACAGGCAATCCCGTTACCTGGGCACGCCTTGGGATCTGTAGCCTGCCGTCGAGTAGGGCACATTTCCAGCACACTGTCATGTGTTGCACCTTTCAAGCTACCTAAGGGTACATTCGTTTCCTGGACAATGTACCCACCTGAATTCAACTCTAATCTTTTAACCCGGGTAACCTGGATGGTCTGCAGGACTTGTGGCTGTGGAATAATCTCACTGCATCTTGTTAGTAATTAGGCTTGTGACAACCCTAGTTAGTTAAAGTATCAAGCCGTAATTCTTGCTTGGCCGTGAAGTGATTGGATGGAGTCTAACCAGTCTAGTCTTGTCCTGATCCTGTTCCAGATTATTGAATGACCAGAATGCTTGTATTTATTTTACTGATAAATGGTGAGAATTCCAAGTTCCGTTCAGACGAAGGGTTACAACCCCGGTCCTTGTTTGGTTAACGGGTTGTAACCTGGCTATCTGAATAGTTCCATGGTTATCTCGTCGTATATCATCCTGATATATTTCCTTTTATTCTAGTCCTTATTTTTAATTATATTTATATTCCTGTGCTGATTGCTGGTTTTAGTTCTTAAGTGAAGCCTCCTTTGTGGCACTTGCTCTTTCTGGGGTCTGACCCAGCTGGTTTTGTGTGGCCAGATTTTGGAGCAGCTCCAGAGGATCTACCGACCTTCCTGCCAGATGGTGAACACTAGAAGGAATCCTGGCAACGAGTGGGTTATTTTTGGCTCTCCCACTCTATTGAAAATATATTCTTTTGAGGCGTTTAGCCGACGAGCACCTATTTAGCTCGGTTGCACTTTTACTTATTGTCTGCCTACGGGCTGTAACATGATTAACAGATCCTAGGGTTGATCATGTATGACTAAACTCTTGCTAGTCCTAACATTTTGTAACGACTAGCTTCATGATCAGCTGAATATGTAATATTTGGGACGCCTTACTATTGTATATTTAATGATCATACATCTTGTGACTTTTACTTACTTGCTTGCGATTGAGACACTAGGCTTGTTCATGACCATAAGAGACTGTTGGCTTGTAGATAAACCCTCATGTATCCTAGACAGCCGTGACCGTATAGTAAGATGGAATCTATTTCAATATACGTAGCTGGCTATGTCTGCCCCCGCTCTCCAGTATTCTGGTTCTGGGGCGTGACATGGTTTAAGTGGTGGCCCATGCAGGTCTTGTAAATCAAGATATGTGAGGGTTTACCGAATAGATGTCTCAATCAGTATTCGTCCTTGATCTCTGTTCGTATCTTCTGAATCCCTGGATTCTTGTCCTGATCATATGCTTGTATCGTTGATCTGTCCTGGTCCTTCCTTATTATTTCCTATGTCGTCTTCTTCAGCGGCATAGTACCTGACCCGGCCGATCAACAAGGCGGAGCACCTCCAGCGGACCAGCAGCAACCTGGAGATCAAGCCCAGCATTCCGGAGTAGCCTCCAGAGTCGTGCCTTCTGGCGGAGAGCCACCCGTCCAGCCAGTTCAACCTGCAGAACATGATGACGGCACTTTGGTAGGTCTCGTCAGGACCTTGATAGCTTCTCAAGATCGTCGTGGAGATGCCTTGCAACAGGCAGTGGCGGATGCCTTGACCCGGGGTGGTCATCAGGGTAACAGCGCGGCCAACAGCTTCAAGCGTTTGATCCCACCCTTGGTTTTCGCACTGGGTACGGTGTTGGCTCTCTGGTTAATTTATCTGGTGTTGATGTTCCTCTTTGACGTTCCTGTTTATGAGTAATTCCATAGAGACACATTTTTATTGACATACTTATGTGGAAGATGATTTGGCATTTTATATCATTCGAATTAATTGAGGGCTTATTAATTATTGACATACTTATATGACAGGTGATTTGGCATTCCATGTCACTCAAATTAATTGAGGGCTTATTAATTATATTTTTGGTATTTGTATGTATGTAAGGTTTCCAATCTTGGAAGGTAAGGTTTCCAATCTTTGGCATGTGTTTTTGCATGGCCAATTAATTATTCACTTGCCTGGCCAATAAATATTCACTTACCAAAATTGTCCATGTCAAATTAATTAGTTCACAATCTATGCAAAAGATTCAATCTTCTTGGGCATGTATAGATTCCAGGCAATCCACTCTCGTCAACTTCATGAACAGGTTCCAACGAAAGTAAAATAATTTTGTACAAAGTTTTAAAATGGAGATGAGTAGAAAAAGGAAATGGATGAGCAGAAAAAAAATAAAAAAGATAATAAGTGTGGCTATTAATTGGCCATGCAAAATTGTAACACATGCCAAAACTTGAAAACCTTCCATACATACAAAATTGGACATACCAAAAAACAATTATAAGTTATAACTAAAATTGAAAGTTTTGTTGTTGGTTTAAAAATTCAAGTATCTTTATTTTTGATTTTGAAAGTAATTTGGAGGCGAGAGTTAAAGTAGAAGTCTTGTAAAAAGTTTTGGGATGTTTGATTAATTTGAACACAGATTAATCTCTTGTTCATGCATTGCATGGTTCTGCAAAGATCTCTTGATTGCGTGCGCTCTCTCTCTCTCTCTCTTTTCCATGTAGTATCAGAAAAATAGTTCTCGATTATAAGATGTTGTCAGTGGCATAGCGATACGACGGACGGATGGATTACAAATGTTATACCCTACGACGAATCATGAGCATACAAAATAGCGATTCTGGTCGACGATCTCTACTAAAAATATATTGAAATAAAGATAGATTTTTTCTTTTAAACAGAGATAGATTTTTTTTTTTTTTATAAATAAAGATAGATAGATTTGATTCTTTTACTATATATATATATATATATATATATATATATATATATATATATATATATATATATATATTCATTTATCTCTATAACTTTATTTATTAGGAATTTGGATTATCTTTTATTTCTACATTATCCTAATAAACAAAAAAAAATGTATATAACCAAATACATTTTGGATGTTATCAACACAACAACCTAATTTGGTGTAACCTTTTATATAATTTAAAAAAAAAACGAATGGAATATTTTCAAATTAAAATATCATAACATTCTTAGGTGTATTTTTCAGATATCTTACTTAGGCCTCGTTTGGTTCGCGGAATCTCCCGGTTGGGAAAGGAAATTGATTACTTTTCTATGTTTGGGTGTCCAAGGAATTGAGGAGGAAAGGAAAGTGATTCCCAATGGAAGGAAAATTAGGGGGGAAAGTGATTCCATCCATCCAAGGAAGGAATCACTTTCCTATATTGAAGTATTCACTTTCCTTTCCAAATTTCTTGGCATTGCCAAACATCGGAAAGGAAAATCAATAGGAATTAAAGTTTCCCAAAGTAAAGAAAATGACAAGGAATTGATTTCTTTTCCCTTCCATTCCGCGAACCAAACGAGGCCTAAGAGGGAGAGAGAGAGAGATGAATATGTTTCAAATATGTTACTTTAAAACAGAGAGATGAATATTTTTCAAATGTGTTACTTTAACTTTTTTCTTAGAATTACATAAATGTTACCGTATGTATTTCCAAATTTACGTGAATTCTACCCGGTGTATTTTCAAATTTACATGAATGTTACTAGGTGTATTTTCAAATTTATCTGAATATTATAAGGTATCTTTTGTTTTTAAGTTACCATAATAAATAAATCTAATAGAACTAGATAATTTGAAAACTACCTTTTTGTTTTTGTATAGAAGCGTTCTCTCTATAATTCATTTTTAAATACTCTTTTAATACCATTTAAAAGATAGACCCAATATTAACTATCCAAAGCTATTTATAAATACATTAGTTTATTGTGACAAAAATTTAGTTATCCTTCCTTTAGCTTGATGTAACAATAACAAGTAAATAAATAAAATATAATAATAAAAATATATTGTACACACAATGGTCCCAACATTAGTGGACTTGAACTGGACTAGTAGAAGGAAAAAAAAAGGGTACTATGGTACATACGCGGATCCACACATTCTATTATGGGGGACGAATTGTGTAGTCTTTTTCTTTTATCGCGGAAATTTTTAGTGATAGTTAAAAATAAAGCATAAAAACGTCTTTCGGATGTACGTTTTGCTTCTGGAATAAATAGAAAATTATTTTTGTTAACGGTTGATGTTAACGTTTACACTGTCGAAAAAAACGAGCAAAAATAGAAATATATTAAAGGAAAACATTCTTGAAAAAAAAAGTTCTTTCTAAGAACGTTTTTCTTTTATATTGTGGTTGAAACAATAGTATATTTTCTTCTTTAATGATGGTGTTTTATTAGGCTTTGAAGCTTGCACCGAATTTTGACAAATTAGATGGCCATACCTTCGTTTAGCCATACTTATCAACATTAATTAGTTAGATCCAATAGAAACTCGTGCGATTCCAACTTAGTTATCAGAAGTAAACATAATTCGAAACCAACAAAGACAAAGCTAATGTGCAGTGTTGGTGTGAGGAGTAAAGAATGCCATGCCAGCAAACCCCAAAATATGCAATTAATGCTAAGGAGAATGCCCATCCGTTGGTGAGAGAATCTTAGAAAAGTTATTTGAAGGTAGTGAACTCTAATTTGAGAGAATCTTTGAAGGTAATCTTTGAAGGGATTAAAAAGTTATTTGAAGGTAGTGAAAAGTTGTGGATACATTACTGAAGGCCATGAAAAGTTATGGCTACATTGCTTTCATGGATGGGCCAAACATTCTTGGTTGCGTTCTCTCGAATGGATGGGCCAAACATTCTTGATACAATTATGCATCTTGTGAGGTGGTGAATAGTTTGATATTTGGTGCGGAAATGTTTTTTTTTTCTTTTTTTCTTTTTTACTTTCTAAAGAAAAGTTGAGATTTTATCGTAAAAAAATTGTTCCAATTTTTTTTTTATTAATTAAAATTGTACATTTATCAAATCACAATTATTACCAGTTCTCCCTCGTCAGCTTGAAAAAATGGAAGGGACATTTCGGTCAAAAATTAATTGTCAACAGAGTTGACCGTTAGTTTTGACGACAGTGAAGGATATTGTACATTATGGTAAAACAGTGAAATGCACCTTGAATATGATTAAATAATGTGGGGTGCAACTCAAAATTTCTCTTATAAATATCATGGGATGTGAGTATCATTGACCAACCAAACTTTAAGATGTAAGAAAAAATTGGCAAAACCTCTAAAATTTTCTTTAATAGTTAATTGGATCCCATCACTGATTCCAGAAAAATTACAGTGTGATATAGTATTTAGGATCCATGTGTCGGAGAAGCTCGGGGAGTGCATGGATCCTATTTTGGAACATATATGGTAAGAAAATATATGATTGAATTTCCATATTTATTTTGATCATATATTTATGATTGGACCCTTCATATAGTAGATTTCCATATAATTGGGTTTCCAATTATGGCAAGCCAATTATGATTGGATTTCCATTAAATATATGATTGATGCATATTGGAACTTTCCATATATATTGGTCTTCCATGTATGGATTACCAAGGGCTTATAAAAGGGTGATTCCTGCTAGTTGTAAACTCATCTCAAAATAAGAGTGCTTTACAATCTTTGAGAGAGAGAGAGGGGATTAAGGACTTTTGTGAAGGAGAGATTGCTTCGAATAATTTTTCGGCATCTCTTGTTCTTCGGAGTCCGCAATCAAAAAAAAAATTTCTTTCAAGTGAGTTGTGGTGATCCGTGTTGGATCGGGAGGAGCTTGTAGAGGGTGTATTCTCTTTATTCCATTAGTGAAGGTTCTTCAGGGTTGGACTCCGATCGTCCCGTAATTTTTCTCGCAAGGATTTTCCACGTCAAAATTTTTTGTGTCTGCGATTGTGTTTGGCATTTTTGGTTTGTGTGCGTTTGCTCGGTTCTCTCGTAGGACTTTCGGGTTTGGGGGAACGGTTTCCGCGCTTCGTTCCCAACAGAGTGGTATCAGAGCCAGGTTCAAAGAAGTGTCAGGAGTTGACAGTCAAACCAGGAAGCAGAGATGGACGCGAAGCCGGTGCGCATGGTGAACCTGAACGGTACCAACTACCATTATTGGCGGAGCAAGATGAAGGATTTGTTGTTCGTCAAGAAGCTGCATCTTCCAATATTTGCATCCGAGAAGCCCATTGACAAATCCGATGAGGATTAAAACTTCGAGCATATACAGGTGTGTGGGTACATGCGGCAGTTCGTTGACGAGAACGTGTACAACCATGTTGTCAATATTGAGCATGCAAAGACATTGTAGGAGAACCTTGGATCTTTGTACGCGAAAAAGATCGGGGTAAACAAAATGTTCCTGATCCGGATGATGATGGGTCTGCGGTACAAAGATGGTGCATCCATTACGGATCACTTGAGTGAGTTCCAGGGAGTGGTGGACCAGCTATCGTCGATGGGAGTCAAGTTCGACGACGAGGTTCAAGGACTTTGGTTGCTATGTACATTGCCAGACTCGTGGGAGACCGTACGAGTGTCTCCGAAAGGCGTGGTCAGTCTGGAGTTTGCCAAGAACAGGATACGGAATGAAGAGATACGGAGACGTTCTCAGGGCACGTCATCTACATCCCATCACTCAGAGGCACTAGTTTCAGAGAGCCGTGGAAGGGGCAAAAATAGGGGTCCAGCTTGTGGCAGAGATAAGAGCAGAGGGAAGTCCAAGGGTCGGTACGAGGACGCGGAGTATTACCATTGTGGCAAGAAGGGCCACATCAAGCGAAACTGTTTCGCTTGGAAGAGAGAGAAGAAGGGCGACAAGGGAAAACAAGATGAGAACACTACAGCGGCGGTCTCGATACATGGAGGCGATGTGATCGTCGTAGGTGATGAGGTTATCACAAAACTCGCCTGCGATGACAATTCTTGGCTGGTGGACTCAGGGGCTTCAGCGCATGTATCTCACAGCAGGGCACTATTTCTACTTACACGACAGACAGCTGTGGAGTATTGAAGATGGAGAATTGAGATGTGTCGAAGGCGGTTGCCGTTGGAGATGTGCATTTGAGAACGAAGACAGGTACAGTTATTGTTCTCAAAGATGTTCGTCATGTCCCTGACATTCGTTTCAACCTGGTGTCGGTTGGAAGGTTGGATGACAAGAAATTCTTCAGCCTCTTCGGGAATAGTCAGTAGAAGCTTTCCATAGGTTTGATGGTGATTGCCAGAGGAAGCAAGAATTTCGGTCTCTACTATATGGAGGGAAGTGCACAGGGAGTACATGAGGTGAATGCCGTCAGTGATGCGTCTACCGAGTTGTGGCACAGGCGGCTCGGCCATATTAGCGAGAAGGGGATGAGCTACTTGGTGAACAGGATGGTAATTCCAGGGCTCAAGTCTACAAAGTTGGAGAAGTGCACACACTGCTTAGCTGGGAAGCAAAATATGATGTCTTTCCAAAGTCATCCAAGTTCAAGGAAGTCGGTGTTGCTCGAGTTGATTCACTCGGATGTCTGCGGTCCTATGAAGGTAAAATCTATTGGTGGTGCTTCTTACTTTGTAACTTTTATTGATGACTGTTCCAGAAAGATTTGGGTCTATGCCTTAAAAACCAAGGATCAGGTGCTGCCTACTTTCAAAGAGTTTCAGGCCTCTGTTGAAAGAGAGACGGGCAAAAAGTTATTGTGTGTTCGGTCCGACAACGGCGGCGAATGCATTGGTTCCTTTGATGCTGATTGCAGAGAGCAAGAGATACGACACCAGAAGACTCCGCCCAAGACACCTCAGCTCAATGGTGTAGCAGAGCGCATGAACAGGGCACTGATGGAGAGGGTACGATGTTTGCTGTCAGAAGCAAACTTGCCGGACAGTTATTGGGGTGAGGCTCTTCTCACAGCTGTTTATGTTATTAATTTATCTTCTAGTGCTCCTTTGCAGGGTAATGTGCCTGATAAAGTATGGTACGACAAAGAGCCGTCATACAATCATCTGCGAGTGTTTGGCTGTAAGGCCTTCGTGTATGTATAGAAGGACGAGAGGTCCAAACTTGAGCCGAAGACGAGGCGATGCGTCTTTGTCGGCTACGGTCGGGATGAGTTTGGCTATAGACTCTACGACCCGGTAGGAAAAAAGCTCTACAGGAGTAGGGACGTGGTATTCGTCGAGGATCAGACCATGACCAACACTCAGGATTCCGAGACGCCTTCTGAGGCTGAGGAATTGCCTGAGTTAGAGTCATTTCGCTTCGAGCAGTTTCCAGAGGACATCGCAGAGGATCCAACACTACCAAAATATGTCGATTTAGCGACGGCCAGATCCGTCGTCCATCCGTCGGCAATTTGTATTAGCGACCGATCACTGACGGATCTTGGTCAAAATAATCCGTCGGCAATCAGCTCGTCGCTAAGTAGTCGTCAAGCGACGGAATAGCGACGGCTTTTCGTCGTCACAATACGATACATTAGCGACGACTTTTCGACGGTCTTTCGTCGATTTCAAGTATTAAATACTAAACTGTGTAGAAGCTAGCGATGGATAGTCCGTCGGTAAACCGTCGTAACAGCATATCAGAGGGTATCATTCCGTCGCTATTTCGTCGACTGCTGTCGCTAACAAAGGACGGATTAGCGACGAAATACTGACGGATAATCCGTCGACCATGTTCTGGAAATGCTTGGCATTTCTAGAACCATGGCGACGGATAAGTAGTCGCTACTCCGTCGCTCATGCGTCGACGAAGCGACGGACTAGTGACGGATAATCCGTCGCCATTGTTTGGAAAAGTCATGCATTTCCAGAACCTTGGCGACGGATGTTCCGTCACTATTACGTCGAACTATATATTTCCAGAACCTTGGCAACGGATTTTTCGACGCGAATCCGTCGACCACCCGTCGCTAACTGGAAACAGTTTCAAATCTCCAGGTAGCGACGGATATTCCGTCGAAAGGTAGTCGGAAACTGGAAACATCCGTCGCTTAGCGGTCACTAGTCCGTCGTTAACTGAGATTTTTTTGAAAAAAAATGCAAAGCTTTTCCTGTTCACACAAATATGCATAAACCAAACCAATATATAACGCACGCCAATTATCCAACAATCACATAGACCAAATATATAATGCACACCAATCATCCAAGAATCACATAGACCAAATATATAATACACACCAATATAAAATTATCACAAATATTCTGAAATCATAAACTAATATCCGTCGTTGTAATCCGAAATTTCCACAAATATTCTAAAATTCCCACAAATATTACAAATTTTCTTAATTATAATACTTTAAGGAGGAGGAGTGTCACGCCCCAGAACCAGAATACTGGAGAGCGGGGGCAGACATAGCCAGCTACGTATAATGAAATGGAATCCACCTCACTATACAGTCACGGCTGTCTAGATATATGAGGGTTTATCTACAAGCCATCAGTCTCTTATGGTCAAGAACAAGCCTAGCGTCTCAATCACAAGCAAGTAAGAAAATGTTACAAGATATAAGATCACCAAATATACAATAGTAAGGCGTCCCAAATATTACATATTCAGCTGATCATGAAGCTAGTCGTTACAAAATATGAGGACTGGCAAGAGTTTAGTCATACATGATCAATCCTAGGTTGCCAATCATGTTACAGCCCGTAGGCAGACAGTATGGAAATGTACACGAGCTAACACTTGCTCGGCGGCTAAACGCCTCAAAAGAATAATTTTTACAATAAAGTGGGAGGACAAAAAGAAACCCACTCATTGCCAGGGTTACGCCTGGTGGTCACCATCTGGCTGGAAGACAGGTGGATCCTCTGGAGCTGCTCTGGTATCTGGCAATACAAAACCAGCTGGGTCAGATCCCAGAAAGAGCAAGTGCCACAAAGGAGGCTTCACTTAAGAACTAAAACCAGCACATCAGAAAATATATATATTAAAGCAGTTAAAAGAACTTGAAGTAAAAGAATAACAACAGTCATAATGGAGTACGAGGGAACCATTCAAGTAGCCAGGTCACAACCCTTAAACCAAAAAAGGACCGGGGTTGTAACCCTTCACCTGAATAGAACTCCGTCTCCAATCTTGTTGGTAAGTTAAAACATAACAAGCATGACAGGCGATATACGATGAGATAACCATGGGACTATTCAGATAACCAGGTTACAACTCGTAAACCAAACAAGGACCGAGGTTGTAACCCTTCGTCTGAACAGAACTTGGTTTCTTCCACCATTTATCGGCAAGATAAAATAAAAAATCAGGACATGTAACAATTTCGTACAGGATCAAGACAAGACTAGACTGATTGAACTCCATCCAACAATCACGGCCAAGTAATAAGTACGGCTTGATACTTTAACTAACTAGGGTTATCACAGGCCTAATTACTAGCAAGATGCAAAGAGATTTCCAAGTCCAGTTACCCGCCTGCTGCTACCTGAGTGACCCCAGCAAAAAAAATAAGTATAGCAGACACACTGCAGTGAGATACATGTGTCCTAAAGAGGTGCCCCACTCGATGGCAGGCTGGAAATGTGCTCATCATGATAGATAGCTCCAAGTCCCATGTATATATATATAAGGCCGGGATCAAAGGGGCAACAGGTAACTGGGAAAGTCTCTTCATGAACTACTGTATTATTCTAGTTATTAGCCTTAGTCATTTACAGTGGGTACCTCTGACCGTGGTACTCAGGGGTCCCCATCCTAGACATGATGTAAGACAAGACGGGTTCATTTGTACAAGCACAATCGTCCACGGTATTCAGATTATTTATACTTGTCATGTCAGGTAGCCGTCGTAACAGCTTATCAAGAAACATCATGTCATATTTATCATGTCAAGTTATCATGTCAAGTTCACTGTCAGGAGTGCGCCACGACGGGCCACTATCATGTCATGTCATTTGTCAAAAGTGCACCACAACGGGTCACCATCTTGGCAGAGAACACACTTAAAATTAATGACACAAGCATACAAGTAGTAATTAAATACTAGCAGGGGCAAGGACGTGGACTCCTGCGGCTCAGGAGAAATTGGGCCATGTGCGGCCAAGCTACTGTATGTAAGCAAAAAGGAGTCATGCAATTAATGCAAAGCTAATGGCCATGCAAAACAAAAGCCAAAACATGCAACTGCATGCAAGAAATAAGGGCCATGCGGCCAACTTAAATACCATATGCGGCTGGCTTAGGTTCCCATGCGGCCAGCTTTAATACATGCGGCCAATGTAAGCAAGCAGTGCTTAATACATGCAAAGCTAAATACTAATGCATGCATGCTATTTAATATATATAAGCCTATGCGGCCAGGTTTGCTAAGCATGCAATTGCATGCAAGTTAATATATAAAATGCTTGCAACATGCAAGCATTTAATGCTTGCAATGCTAATTCCCATGCGGCTAACCATGAAGTTTCCATGCAAAACTATTAGCAAGCATGCAAGTGCTTGCATGTAAGGGCATACACAAAAGAAAATACTTCATGCGGCTCAGTACTGTATATATGCATGCGACCACAACTCAAATAGCTAAAACATAATGCACTAAATATAAGCAGACTAATGCATTATTTATGCATGCAAAAAAATGCATTAAATATTAATAATACAACAACTAAAGTTGGCCATAGCCAACTTTAATGCATGCCTGCTACTTAATTAGCTAATGCTATGCATGCTATTTACGTACAATGCATACAATTGCATGCTAGTAGATTATTAATGCATGCAAAAAGCATGCTATCCCATGCGGCTACAATGTATAGTAGCATGCGGCTACTAATATTTGCTTATGCGACTAGCAACCTTTGCTTATGTAGCTAAGCAATATTGATGCTTGCATGCGGCTAAGCATATGAATGCTTATGCGGCCAACTAAATATTGCATGCAACTGCATGCAAGCCAATGCTAATGCATGCCATTAAATACTAATGCATGCAAAATTTAAAAAAAGGAAAAAGGCCAGCGGCCAACAATTAATTCCATGCGGCCAGGAAATTTTCTTGGCCTCATACGGCTACAAATTGGTTCCATATGTGGCTAGAAAATATGGAATGGACATATGCGGCCAATAACGGATTGGCCTACGTGGCCAAAATTATTATGGCCATGCGGCCAGGAATTGTCCAATGGCCTATGCGGCCCAGACAAGTTGCATGCAAATGCATGCAAGCTTGAAAGCAACTAAAAAGGGCCATGTAATAAATAATGCTCATGCGGCCAGAAGCTAAAATGTTCATGCGGCCAGAAGTGAAATTAATAGCTCCCACAGAGAACATGTCCATGGAAAATACCATGGCCTCCATGCTCCTCCAAACAACATTAGGAACCCAAATCCAAACTCCCGTAGGTCAAATTTGGACAAAATAGAATTCTCTACAACATGGAACCATCAACTAGCAAAAGATACAAGTTTGATAGATCAAAATTCATGGATACCGAAAATACCACAAAACTAGATCTACAAGAAATTAACCACATAAATGAAAAATGCTAAGTACTAAAGTGGGTTAGAAACACATGAGAAAGACAATGGAACAATAAAAGTGAGATTCCTCCATGAAGTAAGATGCACTTGCCTAAGCTCTCCACTCTCTCAGGTTGGTGGAGAAGTTGTAATGCCCATATCTCGTATTACGTATTTGGAATACGTGTACGTATTTTGAACCATATTGTATGTCTTCCTGCTTGATTTATTTTGGCATTTCATTGATGGGTTTATCTTGGTTCGATTCAGTTTGTTGGCTTGGTTCGGTTCGGTTTATTTGACCTTGCTTGTTTTGGTTTATCATGTGGAGAACTACTCCTACGTACCACCACTCCCACTATAAATATCAATCCCACTCTCTCTCTTCCATTATTACTCATTACTCATTTCTTCTTCTCCATCTTTACTCTTCACCTACTAGGAGAGAGAGAGAGAGAGAGAGAGAGAGAGAGAGAGCTTAGGCAAGTGCATCTTGCTTCATGGAGGAACTCCATTTTTATTGTTCCATTGTCTTCCTCATGTGTTTCTAACCCACTTTAGTACTTAGTATTTTTTATTCATGTGGTTAATTTCTTGTAGATCTAATTTTGTGGTATTTTTGGTTTCTATGAATTTTGATCTAACAACTTGCATATTTCTGCTAACTGATAGTTTCATATTGTAGAGAATTTCGTTCTACCCCATTTTGACCTATGGGAGTTCGGATTTGGACTCTGGATGATGGAATTATGGAACTTGGAAGCATGGCTTCATGGTGATTTTTTTCTCGGAAATTGGAGGAGAAGAACAGTGCTTCACCGCATGACTATTTCATGCGGTAAGTGGTTTTTCCCAGCCGTATGGCCTTGCCAGCATTAATTGCATGTATTAATATTTGCTTGGTAATTGCTTGCTTGCATACATCAGTTAGTGGCCGCATAGGCCTATGAATATTTAATATAATATGGCCAAATGCCAGGTTACATATTTAATATTGCTTGCATGCTATTATAGAAGAGCCGTATGGAATTGTATTATTTAATGCATTAAATATTGCATACACCAGCATGCAAGTGAGTTGGCTTGCTTTTAATATTAGTTGCATGCATCAGTGCTTGCATGGGAGGGAAAAAGTTGAGCCGCATGCATAGGCCAATTTTACTTGGCCGCATGTAACAAATTTTACTTGGCCGCATAAGCACATATTTCTTGCTGGCCGCATATGCTTAGCTTGGCCGCATGCTAAGTTGCTGGCCGCATGTGCTTTAGCTAATTTAATTTGCATGCATTGCATGCTTACATTGCATGCTTACATTGCATGCTTATTTAGTATGCATGCATGCTTTCTTAGTTGTTTATTTAGTTGCATGCATGCTTACTTAGTTGTTTACGTGGCATGCTTAGTTAGTTGCATGCATGCTTATTTAGTTTACTCATTTAGTTGCATGCAAGCACCAGCTTGCATTCTTTAGCCGCATGGGTAGCATATGGTTGGCCACATGCTTCTAAGTAAAGGGAGGCCGCATGGGTTTTATTAGGCTATATTTAATTGCCTTGCTAATGCAAGCAAATTGCTTGCATGTTATTAATAATTTAGTGAGCCGCATGGGGTCTAACACCATGATATATTTTATATGCAAGCTTGCTTGCATGCTATATTTAGTGAGCCGCATATGGCTTGCTAATATATATTAGATATATATTATATATGCTTTAGCCTATATTTAATGTATACGGTTAAGCACCTGCTCCCTTGGCTGCATGCATTGTTTGAGTGGCCACGTGCCATATTTTGCAGCATACACCATGGTGTGCTGGCCTCATTAGTATGAAGCATTAATTGTAGTAGGGTCCCACAAGGTTTGTATCCACATAATTTTAGGCCACATGGCCCCATTACTTGAGTAGCCACGTGTCCTTTTCGTTTGCTTGAGTGGAAGCTTGCATTTATTGCATGTTCCTCTCTCCTGGTCTTTTCTGATTGTATAAATATTTCTTGCTAGCCACATGACCCCCTTCAGTTATTTTCTGGCCGCATAAGCTTTGGCTGGCCGCATGGGTGGCCTCCCACTCTCTTTGGCCGCATGTATGTTCTCCCACTTTTGGACCGTATGGGGTCCACTTTGATTGTTTAAATGTTTTATTTGCCTGAATTGTGGTCAGAATTTCTTCCCACTCCCAATATAAAACTTGTAGAGTTTCTCCTTGGCTTCAAAAATATATATAAATATATTATTATTTAATTGTGCAAGTTTTTCTCCTCCTTGATAAATGATATGACTTGATAGTGACCCGTCGTGGTACACTCCTGACAAGATAACTTGACCTGACAAATTTGACATGATAACTTGACATGATAATTCTTGATAGTGGCCCGCCGTGGCACAATCTTGACAGTGAACCTGACCTGATATATTTCTCGAAATGCTGTTGCAACGGCTAACATGACACGACAAGATTGAATAGCCTGGACACCGTGGACGATTGTGATTGTACAAATGAACCAGTATTGTCTTACATCATGTCTAGGATGGGGACCCCTGAGTACCACGGTCAGGGGTACCTACTGAAAATGGTTAAGGCTAATAACTAGAATAATCCAGTAGTCATGAAGAGATTTTTCCAGCAACAGGCAATCCCGTTATCTGGGTGCCCCACTTGGGATCTGTAGTCTGCCGACGAGTAGTACACATTTCCAGCACACTGTCATGTGTTGCACCCTTATTGTACTAATATTCGATTTGGATAACTTGGATGATTTGCAGGGATTATGGCTGTGGAATAATCTCACTGCATCTTGCTAGTAACTAGGCCTGTGATAACCCTAGTTAGTTAAAGTATCAAGCCTTACCTATTGCTTGGCCGTGATTGAGTGGATGAGGTATAATCTGTCTAGTTTTGTCTTGATCCTGTACAAGATTATTACATGACCTATTTTTTTATTTTATCTTGCCGATAAATGGTGGGAGAAGCCAAGTTCTGTTCAGATGAAGGGTTACAACTCCGGTCCTTGTTTGGTTTACGGGTTGTAACCTGGTTATCTGAATAGTCCCATGGTTATCTCATCGTATATCACATGTCATGCTTAATACGTTTTATCTTACCAACAAGATTTGGGAGACGGAGTTCTATTCAGGCAAAGGGTTACAACCCCGGTCCTTGTTTGGTTATAGGATTGTGACATGGCTACTTGAATGGTTTCTTCGTACTCAGTTTGTTGTTGTTTTTAAGCCTTTTCATTACTGTCTTTTATGTAATTATATCCTTGTGCTAATTGTTGGTTTTAGTTCTTAAGTGAAGTCTCCTTTGTGGCACTTGCTCTTTCTGGGGTCTGACCCAGCTGGTTTTGTATGGCAAGATACCGGAGCAGCACCAGATACGTGCGTCAAGACTGGCCTTTTTCTTTTCTTCCTCTGTATATCTGTTATGGGGTTTTTCAGTTAAAACTCCATCAATATTTATACAAGGTGGCTTCTGACAGCCATCAATAACAATAGACCATAAATCAAAGTCAAGAGATTTCAAGAAGAAACTCATCCGTGTTTTCCAATAGGTATAATTTGTACCATCAAACAGAGGTCTGTTTGTGGCCTGGCCTTCACTTGTGAATTTTACAGTTACCATGTGTTGTGCTGTGATCTATATAACAATTAATTAAATGAATAAATAATTTTAATGTTACCTTCCTTTACCTGTAACACCTGCTCTGATACCAATTGTAGGAACGAAATCGTAAAGCGTAATACTCTAGAGGAGGGGTGAATAGAGTTGGCAGCGGAATAATGCTAATTAAAAATTATTAGCAGCAAGATCATAGATTAATAATCACAACTAAATAATGTAAATGCAGAGATAAGAAAGCAAACGCAAAGACAGCGATGTATACTGGTTTTCCTCTGTTGAGGACTAGTCCAGTCGGTAGAACTCTTGCTACCAGTTGAATCCACTATTTGCAAAATCGTAAGTTTTCTTACGAAGTCCTTGCAACTTCTACAACGCGAGCTTTGATACGAAGAACTCGTCCAACTTTAATTGTGAAGAGGTATTCTTCTATCAAGCCTTCTGATTACAATCACTCAGAAACTTCTAGACCGCACCGCACTGGCAAATCGACTAGAGGATTGTAACTGGCTTGGGATCTGAAAATTAAAGCTCAAGAAAAACTCTTTGAAAGACAGTAGGCTTTAAATAGAGAGAAGATTGAAAGTGAATGAGTGAGTTAAAATAATCAAAATCCTTCTCTATTTATAGGAGTTCCAAAGACAGAATTCGGGCAGAATTCGGGCAGAATTCGGGCAGAATTCGATGAGCAAATCTCGGTCAAATCCGCAACTGCAGGAGGACCAAGTTTCAAGGAATTCAAAAATCAAAACGGCCACTAACCGAACTCTGGCCGAACTCTGGCCGAGTTCTGTCAGGGTTTGGTTAGGGTTTTTCAAAATAGGCTTTGGAGAATTTTGAAAACCTTTTTGGAACTTTTGTAAATATGAATGTTTTTCAAAACTAAGGACATTTTAAAAACATTTTGAAATCATTTTGGAATAGCTTATTTGCCAGTACGACTCGGTGTACAAAGTATTCCTAGACTCAAATAAAATGAAAAATACATTGCTTAGCAGGAAGTACATCCGGAGAGGCAAATGACTTCAGTCTTCAACATTGTAGATAGCCGTTCTTGATCATGTCCAAGAGTCCGAGATATACTGACTAGCTCCATATATCGAGACAAAGTTTGATCAATTATTAAAATTAGTTTGACCATATGACTAATGGGCCAACAATCTCCCCTATTTTGATAATTGACAAACTATGAATGATATAACATCTTTTGAGATAAGATACCACAAAAATTGTTCAATCCCTGTATTATTCTCAAAACAAAATGTAATTATCAAAAAAAATGTTAGATCCTTTTTCTCCCCCGTTGTCACTTAGCAAAATAATTGCGAAGAAAGAGGCTCCCCCGCAAATAATGCATAAGCTACAACAGTGAAGAAACACAAGAAAAATAATATCTCATGCAGTGAGAATATACAAGACATAACAGAGAAGTATTTCACAGGCAGTTTATAATATAGAAGCAGATAAAGATGCTATAATAGAAAGATAAACTACGCATCCCATAAAAATAAAATGATGTTCAAGAGACATTAAGAAATATCCAGTACAAGTCCCAAAAAAACTGATAATAAAAGCTAAAAAGAAAGAAACTTGGAATGTCGAAACATTTCCAAGTGTACAGTAGACAATAACTAAGTCTCAAAATCAGCTAATACATCATCATCACATCTCCTCATCATCCTCCTCATCATCATCAGCAGCATGACCGGCATGTCCAGAAGGACCAGCTCCAGAAGGGTGTGGAGTAGCACCAGAACTGCGATACCAATCATAAGCGTTATCGGGCTGAAAGTAGGCATGAACAGCCTCATCCTCACAGCGATAACCAGAAAAGGCTGGATCTCTAGGAATAGAACCGGCAGAATATCCAGTCTGAGCAAATCGGAGATCAGCTAGAGAATTTGCTATTGCCTGATAACGAGTGACATCGCGGAACTCACGTTCGTGGGCCATATCCGTCATCGAGACGTACAAATCAGAAAGATGCTGGTGTATGCCATCAAAGGTCATGGCATACTGCTGAGTAGGTGGAGAAGGTGGAGCAGTAGGAAGAGCAGCAGCAGTCACACTATGACGAGATAGCTTAATAAACTTGGGCTCAGGGTCTTGAGTACAAGTTGACAGATCAATATCAAAACGCTGGAAGATGTGTGGGAGAATCATCGCATAAGAGAGATTTCTATCTCTTGCACGACAACGTCCCATCATCTGGATAATAGTCTTAGGGGCAGAAAAAGGAATCCTCTTAAGAATATAATACATAGCAGACAGCTCAAGTGATGTGACATCATCCTTTGAATTAGATTGCGGAAGGAGAGTGGAGTAGATGATGCGATGCAATTCATAACTAAATAAGTTTAAGTTATTGGCCTTGAACTTTCCAGAGCGAACTTGATCAGGGGCACAGAGTTCAGCTCTGAAACTAGCATGTGTCGTGCCGTCGGAGAAATCAAATTCAGTGATATCATCAAGCGGTGCACCTTCGTCAGAAATACCAAGGATTTTCGCTAAGAGGACATCATTGAACTCGATATCTAGTCCGCCAACACGAGTACTTACGTCAAACGTGTTTAGTACGATATTGCAATAGAAAAGTCTAATGGCATTAGTAGCTACCGAGAAACAAAGTTTAGCAAAGTATTGTAACCCTAATGCCTCAAAATAAGGGCGATGATCTGGAAATACAGTCCATTTGATAGGAGCGCCTGTGCATATAGATCTCATAGAGAAGTCTCCATACCACAGAAGGGCTTGATCTATGGTTTGAAAATAAAACCCATCGAACGCGCCATCGCTCGATTTTACTGGCGAAAAGAGGGAATCCGTGTGTGGATTTGAAGATGATCCTTCCTCACTAGGATTGGTCGTCTTCTTTCTCTTGAAGGAGTTGAATCCCTTAGGCATTGTGCAAATAAAGTAAATATGCACGAATTTGAAAGAAGGAGAAATACGGAGTTATACCTCCCGAGATTCAAGTATAATGTAGAGGACAACGATCTCCGCACGAATCTAAAATTTGGATAGATTTTACCACGTAGATTGGGAGAAACGAAGTGGTGAAGAACTAGGGTTTGGAGAGCTTCGCACGGCTGCGGTTGCTGTGGAAGAGGTTTTAGAAGCAATGAAGAAGAAGAGGCTCTCGGGTTCTGGTTATATAACCAGATACCACTAACCGAACTCGGGCCGAATTCGGTCCGAACTCTGGCCGAATTCGCCTAGGGGTTCTGTTAGTTGGTTTGGACCACTTTCTTTTTCATTGACTCATTTCAAAAATTTAATTCAAAGATTAGTAATTTCAACCTTCAATTAATATAATTAATATTATTTTATAAATTAATATTCTTTACTCAGCATCTGTCTCAGATTAGCTGTAGGAGTACTGTCCCAGCTAACGGAGGTTCACCGGAGAACTCTTAAGTACCGCTTCGTTTCGACCGTAGCCGTGGTGACAGACAGACTCTTTTTAGGCTTGTCTCGAAAATAGTTTATGAGTATCAAATAAATAATTGATAAAACAAAATTAATTAATATTATTGATATCTAAAATTCTTAATTCTCGACGTAAATAGTTGAAACGATCTTCCGCTAAAGGTTTTATGAAGATGTCAGCTAATTGATTCTCAGTGTCTATGTATACAAGGTCAATATCTCCATTCTGATGATGATCTCTAAGAAAATGATGTCGGATCTCAATATGCTTAGTACGAGAGTGACATAATGGATTCTTAGTCAAATTAATTGAACTAGTGTTATCACAGAAAATGGGTATATGTGTAAAATGTAATCCATAGTCTTCTAAGGTTTGTTTCAACCACAAAATTTGTGCACAACAACGTCCTACGGCGATATACTCAGCCTCTATTGTTGACAATGCAACAGAATTTTACTTTTTACTAAACCAAGGGACTAGAGCTTTTCCTAGGAAATGACATGTGCCGTTGGTGCTTTTTCTATCTACTTTGCATCCGGCAAAATCAGCATCGGAATAACCAGTTAGGTCAAACGACGTAATTTTGGGATACCATAAGCCGACAGAAGAAGTGCCTTTAAGGTATCGAAAGATACGCTTAACTGCGCACATATGTGATTCCTTAGGATTGGCTTGAAAACGTGCACACAGGCAAACACTAAACATAATATCTGGACGACTAGCAGTTAAATAAAGTAAACTACAGATCATACCTCGATACTTCGTGTGTCGACAGGCTTGCCTTGTTCATCAATATCAAGCTTGGTTGAAGTCGCCATTGGAGTGCTAAGTGGCTTTGCTGCTTCCATGTCGAACTTCTTTAGTAGATCTTTTGTCTACTTAGCTTGATTTATGAACGTCCCATTGTTGGTTTGTTTGATTTGCAGTCCGAGAAAGAACTTTAGCTCTCCCATCATGCTCATCTCAAACTCATTCTGCATATACTTTAAAAATTCTTGACAAAGAGATTCATCAGTAGATCCAAAGATAATATCATCTACATAGACTTGAATCAAAAGAATATTATTATTCAAAGACTTTATAAACAAAGTAGTGTCAACATTTTCCTTTGAAAAACCGTTATCAAGTAGAAAAGAGCTTAGACGATCATACCAAGCACGAGGGGCTTGTTTCAAACCGTATAAAGCTTTCTTCAACTTGAAAACATGTTCAGGAAATTTGAAATCAGTAAAACCGGGTAGTTGAGCTACATAAACCTCTTCTTTTATAAAATTATTTAAAAAAGCACTTTTGACATCCATTTGAAATAATCTGAAATTATGAAAACATACAAATGCACATAACATGCGAATGGATTCTAATCTCGCAACTGGGGCATAAGTCTCATCGTAGTCGATACCTTCTTCCTGATTGTATCCCTGAGCTACAAGTCGAGCCTTATTGCGAGTCACTAAACCATTCTAGTTCAGTTTATTTCGGAATACCCATCGGGTGCCAATGACCGGATAATCAATAGGCTTGGGAACAAGTTCCCAATTGATTCTGTTCAAATTGGTTTAATTCCTCTTGCATAACATCTATCCAAAAATTATCACTACATGCTTCATCAATATTTTTGGATTCTAGCTGTGAAATGAATGCAACACTAGAAACAATATCTCTACTGGATGTACGAGTACTTACACCTTTGGTAGTATCACCAATTACCAAATCCTTTGGATAATCAGCCGTAAATTTCAATCTTTTCGACAGACTCTGAAGGTAGCTGCTTTCGGGTTCTTCTCTTGGAGAATCAGCTGGTGTTGAGCTTGGTACAGTTAGATCTTCGTCATTGTCATCGATAGTCATTTGATTCAATTCATCAAAGGTGACGTTGATTGATTCTTCGATGATCATAGTTCGTTTGTTGAAGACTCTGTATCCTTTTCTCTTGGCCGCATAACCTAAAAATATACCTTCATCGGCCTTTTCGTCAAACTTTCCCAAATTATCTTTAGTATTAAGAATAAAATATTTACAACCAAATATTCTAAAATATAAAACTGATAGAATTCTATCAAACCATAGCTCAAATGGAGTCTTCTTCGATTTGGGTCGAATTAGAACTCTATTGAGAACAAAACAAGCTGTATTGACAGCTTCAGCCCAGAAATATTTGGGTAGACTAAACTGATTTAACATTACTCTGGCCATTTCGGATAGAGTTCTGTTCTTACGTTCCACAACTCCATTTTGTTGTGGAGTTCTAGGGTAGGAGAACTCGTGTACAAAACCGTGTGTGTCACAAAATTGCTCAAACTCTGCATTCTCGAATTCGCCACCATGATCGCTTCTAATACGAGTGATCATGTAACCTTTTTCATTCTGTACTTTCTTGTAAAAGACGACAAATTCGGATAATGCATCATTCTTGCATGTCAAAAAGTATACCCACGTGTATCTAGAGTAATCATCTACAATTACAAAAGCATATAACTTACCTCCGAGGCTTGCAACTCTGCTAGGACCAAATAATTCCATATATAGCAATTGTAGAGGTCTAGTAGTACATACTGCGTTTACTGACTTGAATGTGGATCTGGTAGCTTCGTTCTTTTCACATTAGCTGCATACCGAATCCTTCTTGAATGTTATGTCCGGTAAACCGCGTACTAGCTTCTTCGTGGATAATCTTGAGATTGTGTCCATATTTGCGTGACCGAGTCTCATATGCCACAGATGACTCTTATCACTTTTAGCCATTAAGCATCTACCTGAAATGTTAGTTTCTTCCAACAAATAGAAAACATATATATTGTCTTCCCTGATACCTTCAAAGATAGTACTACCAGTTGAGCTATCAACTATAGTACATTTGTCTTTGCCAAAGTTGATGCCATAACCATGATCAGCTAAATGACTTATGCTGAGTAGATTATGTTTCAACTCGGTAACCAGACATACATCCTTAATCACAGGATAGGGAGACTTACCAACATCACCGATACCAATGATATACCCTTTCAAGTTGTTACCGAAGGATACATAACCTTCCTTCTTCTTCTTCGACAGTGTTACAAATAATGTAGCGTCACCGGTCATATGCCGTGAACAACCGCTATCGAGAATCCATTTGATTTTAGCATGTGAAAGGTGTTCCACCTACAAAACAATTTGCAGATGAAATTTTTGGTACCCATTTCTTGTAGGGTCCTAAAATATTAGCTTTTGGTATCCATGCATAAATATTTAAATCAACAAGCTTTCGGATTCTACATACAGGAGAAATATGACTAGTGTGGCCACAATAATGACATTGTGCATGTTGAGTGTTGAAAGCTGAGTGGTGTGCATGGTTGGTAGGTTTAGATTTTCTAGTATAGAAGAAAGCATACCTATAATCCTGTTTGTGCTTAACCTTTTGGGGTAAAGGTTTGATATGGTTAGGTCTGACAGTGTTAGGTTTGGAAATGTTCCGATTTTTCGGTAAGTGATACGTGTTAGGGTAGGAAGCAGCAGTCTCAGGCTATTTTCCTAACCTAATTTCCAATCTTTTGGAAGTGTCATATAACTTAGTATAGTCAGAAGTGAGTGCTTCCATTCTGACTTGTGCACTTTGAAGACTTTTCTTCTCTTTAGAAAGTTCTTCTTTCAGTTGGTCAATAACCTTGTCTTTTTCTTCGGATGACTTGGTAGTCTCGTGTAATAAGAGCTTAATAGAAGAAAGCTCACCAGACTCACTAATATTATCTTTAACCTCAGCTAGTAGGTCGGTAAGTCTTCATATTTCACCTTTGTACTCTTTGAGTACCTTCTTAGAGGTCTGATATTTGCTACGCAGTTTCCTGTAATCACTTATCAGTTCACTGAAGGCTTCTCCTAATTGCTCAAAGGTGAAGTCATCATATGTATCAACTATAGGTTCAGAGAGTACCTGATCAGATGCCATAAAGCATACATTTGCAGCGTCTTCTGATTGTTCATCTTCTGAGGCGCTGGCTTCACTTTCATGCCATATGCTAGTATTAGCATACTTCCGTGATGTTGATCTCTTCAGGTTCCCTTTCTCATACCTGTTGTTCTTTTTGCTTGATGATGAGTTTGTAGGACAATCCTTTTTCATGTGTCCCTTTTTCTTGCAGCCATAGCAGACAACATCATCTTGATACCAGTTGTTGCTGCTATTGTTTTTTTGGCTATCTTCTCATATCTCATAAATCTTTTGAATTTCCTTGCTAGGAGTGCTTGATCTTCAGCATCAGATTCATTGCTGTCTGAATCACCTTCAACAGCTTTTCTGTACTGAGCCTTGAAAGCAATCGTCTTCTCCTTTGGTGCAGGCTCTTCAAAATCTTGTAGCTCCAGTTCATGAGTGAGTAGCTTACCCATGAGTACTTCGAGGGACATAGTTGTGAGGTTGTTCCCTTCAATGATTGCAGTAGCCTTTGGAATCCAGTTCTTGGTAAGTGCTCGTAGGAGTTTGCGAATCTTTTCATGATTACTGTAATCTTTGCCTAGGAAGGACAAAGGATTTATAATATCCAAGAATCTCTCGAACATCTGAGTAACTGTTTCGTTGGGCTTCATCTTGAATACCTCATACTCTTGAGTAAGTCTGCTGACCTTTGATTCTTTGACTTGAGTTGTGCCCTCATGTGTGACTTCAAGAAGTTTCCATACTTCATTTGTAGTTGTGCAGATAGTCACCCTGTTAAATTCAGTTCTGTCCAAAGCACAAAATAAAGCGTTAATAGCACGTGCGTCAAGACTGGCCTTTTTTTTCTTCCTCTGTATATCTGTTATGGGGTTGTTCAGTTAAAACTCCATCAACATTTATACGAGATGGCTTTTGATAGCCATCAATAACAATAGACCATAAATCAAATTCAAGAGATTTCAAGAAAAAACTCATCCGTGTTTTCCAATAGGTATAATTTGTACCATCAAACAGAGGTCTGTTTGTGGCCTGGCCTTCACTTGTGAATTTTACAGTTGTCATGTGTTGTGCTGTGATCTATATAACAATTAATTAAATGAATAAATAATTGTAATGTTACCTTGCTTTACCTGTAACACCTGCTCTGATACCAATTGTAGGAACAAAATCGTAAAGCGCAATACTCTAGAGGGGGGTGAATAGAGTTGGCAGCGGAATAATGCTAATTAAAAATTATTAGCAGCAAGATCACAGAATAATAATCACAACTAAATAATGTAAAGGCAGAGATAAAAAAGCAAACGCAAAGACAGCGATGTATACTGGTTTTTCTCTGTTGAGGACTAGTCCAGTCGGTAGAACTCTTGCTACCAGTTGAATCTACTATTTGTAAAACCGTAAGTTTTCTTACGAAGTCCTTGTAACTTCTACAACGTGAGCTTTGATACGAAGAACTCGTCCAACTTCAATTGTGAAGAGGTATTCTTCTATCAAGCCTTCTGATTACAATCACTCAGAAACTTCTAGACCGTACCGCACTGGCAAATCGACTAGAGGATTGTAACTAGCTTGGGTTCTGAAAATTAAAGCTTGAGAAAAACTCTTTGGAAGACAGTAGGCTTTAAATAGAGAGAAGATTAAAAGTGAATGAGTGAGTTAAAATGATCGAAATCCTTCTCTATTTATAGGAGTTCCAAAGACAGAGTTCTAGCAGAATTCGGGCAGAATTCGGACAGAACTCGATGAACAAATCTCGGTCAAATCTGCAACTGCAGGAGGACCAAGTTCCATGGAATTCAAAAATCAAAACGGCCACTAACCGAACTCTGGCCGAATTCTGGCCGAGTTCTGTCAGGGTTTGGTTAGGGTTTTTCAAAATAGATTTTGGGGAATTTTGAAAACCTTTTTGGAGCTTTTATAAATATGAATGTTTTTCAAAACTAAGAACATATTAAAAACATTTTGAAATCATTTTGGAATAGCCTATTTGCCAGTACAACTCGGTGTACAAAGTATTCCTAGACTCAAATAAAATAAAAAATACATTACTTAGCAGGAAGTACATCCGGAGAGGCAAACGGCTTCAGTCTTGAACATTGTAGATAGCCGTTCTTGATCATGTCCAAGAGTCCGAGATATCCTGACTAGCTCCATATATCGAGACAGAGTTTGATCAATTATTAAAATCAGTTTGACCATATGACCAATGGGCCAACAGTGTTAGCTCGTGTACATCTTACTTTCTGTCTGCCAACGGGCTGTAACATGATTGGCAACCTAGGGTTGATCATGTATGACTAAACTCTTGCTAGTCCTAACATTTTGTAACGACTAGCTTCATGATCAGCTAAATATGTAATATTTGGGATGCCTTACTATTGTATATTTGGTGATCGTACATCTTGTAACATCTACTTACTTGCTTATGATTGAGACACTAGGCTTGTTATTGACCTTAAGAGACTGATGGCTTGTAGATAAACCCTCATATATCTAGACAGTCGTGACCGTATTGTGGAGTGGATCCTATTTCATTATACGTAGCTGGCTATGTCTGCCTCCGCTCTCCAGTATTCTGGTTCTGGGGCGTGACATGGTTTAAGTGGTGGCCCATACAAGTCTTGTTCATCAAGGTATGTGAGGGTTTACCGAATAGATGTCTCAATCAGTACTCACCATTGATCTCTGTTCGTATCCTCTGAATCCTTGGATTCTTATCCTGATCACATGTTTGTACCCTTGATCTGTCCTGGTCCTTCCTTATTGTTCCCTATGTCGTCTTCTTCAGCGGTATTGTTCCTGGACCAGCTGATCAGCAAGACGGAGCACCTCCGTGGACCAGTAGCAACCAGAAGATCAGGTCCAGCACTCAGGAGCAGCCTCCCGAGTCATGCCTACCGAGGATCCCGAGCCACCAGTTCAGCCCGTCCAGCCTGCAAAGCCCGATGATGGCGCCTTGGTAGGACTCATCAGGACATTATTAGCTTCCCAGGATCGTAGAGGAGATTCCTTGCACCAGACAGTGGAAGATGCTCTGAACAGAGGCGATCGTCATGGAAACAGTGCAGCCAACAGTTTCAAGCGCCTGAACCCTCCATTCTTCGATGGCAGCGAAGATGCTGTCGTCGCAGATGCTTGGCTTCAGGACATTGAGGTGATTCTAGAGGCAGCTAAGACTCCGGAAGATGAAAAGGTGGCCGTGGTGCGCCTGCAGTTATTGGATCTTGCCCGCAGCTGGTGGACGGTGCAGGCCGTTGGATTAGTGGCACCTATTGCTTGGGTAGTATGTCGTGAGAGATTCCAGACCAAGTATTTTGATGCTGTAGCTCGGTACGATCTACAGACCAAGTTCACCAATTTGAAGCCGATGGACAGGACGGTCGATGGGTATGCGGTCAAGTTTTCCAGGCTTAGTCGGTTTGCTCCCATCCTGGTGGCGACCAAGTTCGACAGAGCCCAGCAGTTCCAGCATGGACTCCACCTCGAGATTTTGTTAGAAGTAGAGCAGTTTGAGCATCAGACTTTCGATGCGGTACTGAGGGCAGCCATGAGGCACGAATATACCTCCCACAGGATCGTGGACAGGACCGAAGGTCGAAAGCGATCTCACGGCCAGATGACCCAGTCGACAGCACCAGTCCCAGCAGTCAGGGCTTTGACAATTGGAACTCTGAGGCAAGCGACTCAGTGACGTCGGTCACGTCCCCTCAGCAACAGAAGCAGAAGCAGTCTTCCGCAATGGACTGCACTCATTGTGGGAAGCCAGGACACGTTGTTTCAGAGTATCGCAGAGCACAGGGATTGTGCTTGACTTTTGGAGCACCGAACCACAAGAAAGGGTCCTGTCCGAATAGAGCCGGTTCTTCCTCATCGGCCCAGACTAGTCCCTCGGTAAGGGGACCAGCACCAGTGCAACAGCAGCAGCAGTACCAGCCCCCGAGGCCATTGTCGCCTCAGGTACCAGTCTTCCAGCAGCAGAGACCCCAACAGTATGCCCTGTTCCAAGCTCAGATTCAGAACCAGCAGAGAGGTTTCTAGCAGGATGTCTTTCCTGTTCATCATGCCTTCAATTCCTTGCTTGTATGATTGATTGTTCGATTGATTGCTTAGTATAGCTTGTCCTTGCATCTCTAGCCACTTGATTAAATTTCGAGGATGAAATTCTTTTAAGGTAGATAGAGTTGTAATGCCCATATCTCGTATTACGTATTTGGAATACGTGTACGTATTTTGACCCGTATTGTATGTCTTTCTACTTGATTTATTTTGGCATTTCATTGATGGGTTTATCTTGGTTCGGTTCAGTTTGTTGGCTTGGTTCGGTTCGATTTATTTGACCTTACTTGTTTTGGTTTATCATGTGGAGAACCACTCCTACCTACCACCACTCCTACCATAAATATCAATCCTACTCTCTCTCTCTTCCATTATTACTCATTACTCATTTCTTCTTCTCCATCTTTACTCTTCACCTACCAGGAGAGAGAGAGAGAGAGCTTAGACAAGTGCATCTTGCTTCATGGAGGAACCCTATTTTTATTGTTCCATTATCTTCCTTATGTGTTTCTAACCCACTTTAGTACTTAGCATTTTTCATTCCTGTGGTTAATTTCTTGTAGATCTAATTTTGTGGTATTTTCGGTTCCCATAAATTTTGATCTAACAACTTGTATATTTCTGCTAACTGATAGTTTTATGTTGTAGAGAATTTCGTTCTTCTCCATTTTGACCTATGGATGTTCGGATTTGGACTCTGGATGATGTAATTATGGAGCATGGAAGCATGGCTTCATGGTGTTTTTCTTCTCGGAAATTGGAGGAGAACAGTGCTTGACCGCATGACTATTTCATGCGGCAAGTGGTTTTTCCCAACCGCATGGCCTTGCCAGCATTAATTGCATGCATTAATATTTGCTTGGTAATTGCTTGCTTGTATGCATCAGTTAGTGGCCGCATAGGCCTATGAATATTTAATATAATATGGCCAAATGTCAGGTTACATATTTAATATTGCTTGTATGCTATTATAGAAGAGCCGTATGGAATTGTATTATTTATGCATTAAATATTGCATACACCAGCATGCAAGTGAGTTGGCTTGCTTTTAATATTAGTTGCATGCATCAGTGCTTGCATGGGAGGGAAAAAGTTGAGCCGCATGCATAGGCCAATTTTACTTGGCCGCATGTAACAAATTTTACTTGGCCGCATAAGCACATATTTCTTGCTGGCCGCTTTGCTTAGCTTGGCCGCATGCTAAGTTGCTGGCCGCATGCGCTTTAGCTTGGCTTTAGCTAATTTAATTTGCATGCATTGCATGCTTACGTTGCATGCTTATTTAGTTTGCATGCATGCTTTCTTAGTTGTTTATTTAGTTGCATGCATGCTTACTTAGTTGTTTACGTGGCATGCTTAGTTAGTTGCATGCATGCTTATTTAGTTTACTCATTTAGTTGCATGCAAGCACCAGCTTGCATTCTTTAGCCGCATGGGTAGCATATGGTTGGCCGCATGCTTCTAAGTAAAGGGAGGCCGCATGGGTTTTATTAGGCTATATTTAATTGCCTTGCTAATGCAAGCAAATTGCTTGCATGTTATTAATAATTTAGTGAGCCGCATGGGGTCTAACACCATGATATATTTTATATGCAAGCTTGCTTGCATGCTATATTTAGTCAGCCACATATGGCTTGCTAATATATATTAGATATATATTATATATGCTTTAGCCTATATTTAATGTATACGGTTAAGCACCTGCTCCCTTGGCCGCATGTATTGTTTGAGTGGCCACGTGCCATATTTTGTCGCATACACCATGGTGTGCTGGTCTCATTAGTATGAAGCATTAATTGTAGTAGGGTCCCACAAGGTTTGTACCCATGTAATTTTAGGACACATGGCCCCAGTACTTGAGTAGCCACGTGTCCTTTTCTTTTGCTTGAGTGGAAGCTTGCATTTATTGCAGGTTCCTCTCTCCTTGTCTTTTCTGGTTGCATAAATATTTCTTGCTGGCCGCAAGACCCCCTTCAGTTATTTTCTGGCCGCATAAGCTTTGGCTGGTCGCATGGGTGGCCTCCCACTCTCTTTGGCCGCGTGTATGTTCTCCCACTTTTGGGCTGCATGGGATCCACTTTGATTGTTTAAATATTTTATTTGCCTAAATAGTGGTCAGAATTTCTTTCCACTCCCAACATGAAACTTGTAGAGTTTTTCCTTGGCTTCAAGAATATATATATAAATATATTATTATTTAATTGCACAAGTTTCTCCCCTCCTTGATAAATGACATGACTTGATAGTGACCCACCGTGGTGCACTCCTGACAAGATAACTTGACCTGACAAATTTGACATGATAACTTGACATGATAATTCTTGATAGTGGTCCGCCGTGGCGCACTCTTGACAGTGAACCTGACCTGATATATTTCTCGAAATGTTGTTGCGACGGCTAACATGACACGACAAGATTGAATAGCCTGGACACCGTGGACGATTGTGCTTGTACAAATGTACCAGTATTGTCTTGCATCATGTCTAGGATGGGGACCCCTGAGTACTACGATAAGGGGTACCTACTGAAAACGGTTAAGGCTAATAACTAGAATAATCCAGTAGTCATGAAAAGATTTTTCCAGCTACAGGCAATCCCGTTATCTGGATGCCCCACTTGGGATCTGTAGCCTGCCGACGAGTAGGGCACATTTCCAGCACACTGTCATGTGTTGCACCCTTATTGTACTAATATTCGACCTGGATAACTTGGATGGTTTGTAGGGCTTGTGGCTGTGGAATAATCTCACTGCATCTTGCTAGTAACTAGGCCTGTGATAACCCTAGTTAGTTAAAGTATCAAGCCGTACCTATTGCTTGGCCGTGATTGAGTGGATGAGGTATAATCTGTCTAGTCTTGTCTTGATCCTGTACAAGATTGTTACATGACCTATTTTCTTATTTTATCTTGCCGATAAATGGTGGGAGAAGCCAAGTTCTGTTCAGACGAAGGGTTACAACCCCGTTCCTTGTTTAGTTTACGGGTTGTAACCTGGTTATCTGAATAGTCCCATGGTTATCTCATCGTATATCACATGTCATGCTTAATACGTTTTACCTTACCAACAAGATTTGGGAGACGGAGTTCTATTCAGGCAAAGGGTTACAACCCCGATCCTTGTTTGGTTAAAGGGTTGTGACCTGGCTACTTGAATGGTTTCTTCGTACTTTGTTTGCTGTTGTTATTAAGCCTTTTTATTACTGTCTTTTATGTAATTATATTCTTGTGCTAATTGCTGGTTTTGTATGGCCAGATATCGGAGCAGTACCAGAGGATCTACCGGTTTTCCAGCCCGATGGTGCCCACTAGACGGAATCCGGGCAACGAGTGGGTTTATTTTGACTCTCCCACTCTATTGTAAATTATTCTTTTGAGACGTTTAGCCGCCGAACAAGTGTTAGCTCGTGTATATTTTACTTACTGTCTGCCTACGGGCTGTAACATGATTGGCAACCTAGGGTTGATCATGTATGACTAAACTCTTGCTAGTCCTCACATTTTGTAACGACTAGCTTCATGATCAGCTGAATATGTAATGTTTGGGATGCCTTACTATTGTATATTTGGTGATCGTACATCTTGTAACATCTACTTACTTGCTTATGATTGAGACACTAGGCTTGTTATTGACCTTAAGAGACTGATGGCTTGTAGATAAACTCTCATATATCTAGACAGACGTGACCGTATAGTGGAGTGGATCCCATTTCATTATACGTAGCTGGCTATGTCTGCCCCCGCTCTCCAGTGTTCTGGTTCTGGGGCGTGACAGAAGTAATAGTAGGGAAGAAGAAGAAGAGTTAATGAGGAGAGAGAAATGTGTGGTGGGATATTTAATGAAGGTGGTGGTAGGTGGGAGTGGCTCACATAAAATCAAGCAAAACCGAACCAAGCCAAACAAACCGAACCGAACCAAGATAAACCAATCAATGAAATGCCAAAATAAATCAAGCAGGAAGACATGCAATACGGGTCAAAATACGTACACGTATTCCAAATACGTAATACGAGATATGGTCATTACAACTCTACCCACCTTAAAAGAATTTTGTCCTCGGTAATCAAGTGGCTAGAGATGCAAGGATAAGCTATACTAAGCAATCAATCAAACAATCAATTATGCAAGCAAGGAAGTCGAAGGAAGAAAGAAGGAAGACATCCTGCTAGGAACCTCTCTGCCGGTTCTGAATCTGAGCTTGGACCAGGGCATACTGCTGGGGTCTCTGCTGCTGGAAGACTTGAGCCTGAGGCGGCAATAGCCTCGGAGGCTGGTACTGTTGCTGCTGCTGTACTGGTGCTGGTCCTCGGGAGGTGCTCCGTCTTGCTGATCGGCAGGTCCAGGAACAATGCCGCTGAAGAAGACGACATGGAGAACAATAAGAAAGGACCATGACAGATCAACGATACAAGCATGTGATCAGATCAAGAATTTCAGGAATCAAGAGGATACGAGCAGAGATCAAGGAAGAGTACTTATTGAGACATCTATTCGGTAAACCCTCATATATCTTGATTTACAAGACCTGCATGGGCCACCACTAAAACCATGTCACGTCCCAGAACCAGAATACTGGAGAGCTGGGGCAGACATAGCCAGCTACGTATAATGAAATGGAATCCACCTCACTATACGGTCACGGCTGTCTAGATATATGAGGGTTTTCTACAAGCCATCAGTCTCTTATGGTCAAGAACAAGCCTAGTGTCTCAATCACAAGCAAGTAAAAAAATGTTACAAGATGTAAGATCACCAAATATACAATAGTAAGGCGTCCCAAATATTACATATTCAGCGGATCATGAAGCTACTCGTTACAAAATGTGAGGATAAGCAAGAGTTTAGTCATGCATGATCAACCCTAGGTTGCCAATCATGTTACAGCCCGTAGGCAGACAGTAAGGAAATGTACACGAGCTAACACTTGTTCGGCGGCTAAACGCCTCAAAAGAATAATTTTTACAATAAAGTGGGACAAAAAGAAACCCACTCATTGCCAGGGTTACGCCTGGTGGTCACCATCTGGCTGGAAGACAGGTGGATCCTCTGGAGCTGCTCTGGTATCTGGCCATACAAAACTAGCTGGTCAGATCCCAGAATGAGCAAGTGCCACAAAGGAGGATTCACTTAAGAACTAAAACCAGCACATCAGAAAAAATATATATATATTAAAGCAGTTAAAAGAACTTGAAGTAAAAGAATAACAACAATCATAATGGAGTACGAGGGAACCATTCAAGTAGCCAGGTCACAACCCTTAAACCAAACAAGGACAGGGGTTGTAACCCTTCACCTGAATAGAACTCCGTCTCCAATCTTGTTGGTAGGTTAAAACATAACAAGCATGACAGGCGATATACGATGAGATAACCATGGGACTATTCAAATAACCAGGTTTCAACCCGTAAACCAAACAAGGACCGGGGTTGTAACCCTTCGTCTGAACAGAACTTGGTTTCTTCCACCATTTATCGGCAAGATAAAATAAAAAATCAGGACATGTAACAATCTCGTACAGGATCAAGACAAGACTAGATTGATAGAACTCCATCCAACAATCACGGCCAAGTAATAAGTACGGCTTGATACTTTAACTAACTAGGGTTATCACAGGCCTAATTACTAGCAAGATGCAAAGAGATTTCCAAGTCTAGTTACCCGCCTGCTGCTACCTGAGTGACCCCAGCAAAAGAAAATAAGTATAGCAGACACACTGCAGTGAGATAAATGTGTCCTAAAGAGGTGTCCCACTCGACGGCAGGCTGGAAATGTGCTCATCATGACAGATAGCTCCAAGTCTCATGTATATATATATATATAAGGCTGGGATCAAAGGGGCAACAGGTAACTGGAAAAGTCTCTTCATGAACTACTGTACTATTCTAGTTATTAGCCTTAGCCGTTTACAGTGGGTACCCCTGACCGTGGTACTCAGGGGTCCCCATCCTAGACATGATGTAAGACAAGACGGGTTCATTTGTACAAGCACAATCGTCCACGGTGTTCAGGTTATTTATACTTGTCATGTCAGGTAGCCGTCGCAACAGCTTATCAAGAAATATCATGTCATGTTTATCATATCAAGTTATGTCACGACCCGCACCCGCTAAAAGGGCACGTGACGCGACAACGCCCAGCCCTCACCGAAAAATCGGCGTGGAACGCTGTGGATTTTCTACTTCTAAACAGTTTATATATATAACAAAAACCTGTCAAGTCCATGGTCAACTCCGAACGGAGGACAAGCAATGAATATATATACGAGTACTCAATCACGACTCTAAGATAACAAAGTAAAGACTGAAATGAAAAGACAACAAGACGATAAAATAATATATAGCCTGTCAAGTCCAACACAAGAATATATACAGTCCAAGTCTCTAATACAGTCCCAGAATATAATAAAATAACAAGTAGCAAGCTGGAGACAAGGTCCAGTCCAAAATGTCTAACCTAACTAAACTAAGCTAAAGGCTCGTCGGGCGGAGCTAAGCCCTGCTGAACCAAGGTCTCCAAGTCTACGCCCACTACGTCAACCGGACCGTAGTAGGTAGGACAATCCTCCTCGCCATAATCTGTAAAATTTTGTCAACATATCCAGTCAGGATGGAACGAGCACAAACCTCCATAACAGTTCTAGTTAGACGATATTGAAAATGTAGCAGTAAATAGAGAGAATCTACGAGATAAATAATGTGTACATGAATCATGGTAAGGCATATCAAGACTGTAATCTGAATGTAAGAACAGGGAAAACAGTATAAATCATGTACAAGAATCTGGAACTATATCTATGTGAGTTTAGTATTAGTTTCAACATGTGATCGGCTTAGAACTTGATACAATGTTTGGCCTGGCTAATCATACGTGAGTGTATGATTAACACTATACAATGATGATACAATAATATCTGTGGGGTATTGATCACATCTCTACGCTAACACCCCCATCCCTGACCAATATAGTGGATCCAGTCATGACACGGCATGATACATATTCTCTGAGAGGGTAGCTAGCCTTCGCAGGAATCGTATCTATACAATGAACAATAAACAATGTAGACTTGTCCAGTGTATACCATATATAAGAGAAATAACATCTTATGACGGGATCCAGACAAATATCAATCCGTGTGAACAATGTGTCAAGAGAACAAGGATAATCTGCACTAAATACTAGAAACAAAGACGATATCATAAAACAGAAATATTATCAGAGAATGTACTCGCCTGTACTGTGATGGATAAGTCGACTGAGTCCAAGATCAGTGCCTCGAGGACCTATAGATGGAATACTGTATCAATATAATGGTTTAGAAGTGAAATTAAGTCATACTGAGTCAAAATAGGTCAAGACACGTCAACCTAAGTCAATCTAGGTCAAACAAGGTCAAACTAGATTGTACGGGGTAAATCTAAGTTATATTAGACCTAACAAAGTCATACGAGGTCAAGACAACTCTAGTTGGGTCATACTTGGTCATGGAAGGACATTGGAAATCCATCCGAATCAAACTAGGTCGAAAATTTGCTTACCGTTGACTTTTGGTCAACGGGTCAACTCTGGTCAATTCTAGGTCAACTCTAGGTCAACCCTAGGTCACTGGTGACTAATAGTTGACTTTTGGTCCACTGCACAAGTCTAATGGAATTTGGGACTAAATTGGGTAAAGTGTTGACCCATAGTTGACTTTTAGTCCAAAAAGTCAACCGTGGTCAACCGGGTCCAAGAATAGGTTTAGACAGCTAATCCTACTCATTACCAACCTATACAACCCATATCCAAGTCCATCTTGGACTTGGAAACTCAAATCTTGGCCGTAGGCCAAATCCCTATTTTACCCTTTTTAAGGGTAAAATTCTACCCTCGGCGATAATCCCGTTAGCCTACCTACGCTAGCTATTTTGACCCGATCTCCCTAGGGTAGTAGGGTACTATCCTATAGGTTCGTTATCTACCAAAATACCTAAGTAAAGTGGACGTTTAGTCCACCTTACGGCCCATTGCAGAAATCTCGAATATTTCGAGATACGCACTGACACGGCGCGATACCGGCGCCCTACGACCCCGACTTCCACCCGGAAGCTTACCCGCAAAATCTAAATCACGTATTCTAGGCCTATGTCAAGTTTCATCGCGATCCGATGCTCCGGGCTCAAATTCGCCCTCTAACTCGATTTCCTCCTTTTCTTTCTATTTCCCACTTCTCTTCTCCTAACTTCTTCTTTCTATTCTTTCTCTAATTCTTCTTCTAACTTTTTCCTTCCTATTCTCCTATTCCTTCCTCTTCTAATTCTTCCTATCATTCCAAATTTCCTTTCTTTCCTACTTCCCTATTCTTTCTCTTCCTAACTTCTTCTTACTTTCTAACTTCCTATTTCTTTCTTCCTATTTCCCTTCTCCTTCTAACCTCTTCTTCTTCTAATCCTTCTTCATATATCTATCTATATATATACATATATATATATATCTATATATATACATACATATATATACATACAATGGGGGGTTTTAGGGTGGAATAGGAGGGGGAAAATGGGGGTTTTAAAGGGGGGGCTGCTGCCCTGCTGCAGCTGCTACTGCTGTAGCTTGCTGCTACTGCTACTGCTGCTATTGGCACTGCTGCTGCTGCTGCTATACTGCGGCTGCTGCTGCTATGGCTTCTCTTCTTCTTCATCTCTACTTCCTATATATATATATATCTATATATATATATATATATATATATATATATATATATATATATATATATATATATATATATATATATATATATATATATATATATATCAATCTATATATATATATATATATATATATCTAGATATCTATCTAATTATCTATCTAGATATCCATCCAACTATCTAAATATATATATCTATAGACACACACACACACTCTACCAATACCACCATCACACTCTCATCCCTCTACTCACACACACAAATTCATATATAATTATATATATATATACACACACACATATATATATATATATATATATATATATATATATATATATATATATATATACATATATACATACCACTCAACACACACACAACCCTCTCACACTCTCTCTACCACTCTTACAACACCACCACCACTTCCATGCCCATGAATACCAATACTTATATATAAATACATACACATATATATATATACATACACATATACATACCACTATATATATTAAACCCCTAATTAAACTCTAACCTAATCTCTTGGGAAAAACTTACAAATAGGGGCAAAATCTAGAGGACCCTATTCTCTACAATTAATGTGAAGGCAATAAATAGAAAAGAGTAATTTATGAGAATTAGATGACAAACCTAGGTGGAGTTTCTTGAAGGAAGAAAATAACTTGGGAAGAAGAAAATGAAAATGAGAGAGAGAGAGTTTGACTTGTGAAGCAAAAAGGGGGGGGGGGGGGGTTTTCTTCATGGCCGGCCACTCCATCCAAGGGCTATTGGGTTGGGATCCAATAGCCCATAACCCAATAACCTAAGTTTGGTTCAAATTGAAATCGGGTTGGTTCGGTTTGATTTCGGTTTGATTTCAACGACTAATTAAGCCTCTAAAATGACTAATTAAGTCATGGAAAATAGGTTAATAATTTCTAGCCTATTTATGATGGTACATGGGCTAAGCCCAGCTAGTATGGGGGTCCCACTAGGGTCCAGGCTACCCGGGTCTCCAAATTGGGTCCGAATTGGATAAAATTCAAACCGACTCAAATAAATTCCTAAAAATCATATAAAATCATATAAAATTCCTAAAACATTATTAAACTTGAAAATGACAAAAATACCCCCAATTTGAAAACTGGGGGTGACAAATCTACCCTCCTTAAAAAATTTCGTCCTCGAAATTCAAACGGTCGTACTCTTCTCTAGGTCAAGCACCCAACAATCAAGGTCTACTAAATTTTATCCTAAGTTATATAACATGTAATCTAGAAAATCAGGACACATGCATGGTTTTAAATCTCTACAGTATCATGTTATTGCAGTCTTCATTAGGGTTTTCTATTTAATCTAGCATGATCATCACATATGCAAACTAAAGGTACTAAGAAAGAAATCATCAATCAATGGGCGGAAAGAACAGGTAAAAGAAAGAGCAAGACCCTACCTCCTAGTCCAATGCGTGCAGGATCCTCAACTGTCATCGCAAAAGCCCTGTCCTGGCGGGGTATATCCCGCTGCTGGTGGAGGGCGTGATGCGGTGCCATAGGTGGCCTACCCTGTGCTCCCTGAGCTGCACGGCGATGGTTCGAAGGACAATCCCTCGCCTGATGCCCCTCGGTGCCACAGTATAGGCACAATCCCAAACGTCTCCTGCAAACCTCCCAGAGATGTCCGGACCTCTTGCAGTAGTGGCAAGTAGGTGCCTGCTGCGTCGGTCCCTGCTGCTGCTGCCGGGGCACCTGCTGAACTGGTGCCCTGATCGGAGCAGGAATCTGCTGCGAGCGTTGCGGAATAGAATGATGCTGGAGTTGAGGACGCTTAGCAGCCCCCGCGCTGCTAGTAGTCCCCGAAAACTGATTACGGTCCCTCTTGGGCTTCAAGCCCAACTCCCTCTCTACCTTCCGAGCCTCTGCGTAAACCTCCGCATATGTCGCGTAGAAAGAAGGGATCTGGAACTTGATATCCCATGCCAATCCCTCCCTGAAGCGCTCCGCTCGGATCACCGGGTCACTCACCATGTACTCGGCATATCGGCCCAGCCGGCCGAACTCCGCCGCATACTCCTCTACGGTCATGCTGCCCTGCTGCAGGTTCTGGAACTGCCGCACCAGGCCAATCTTGTCCGTAGGGGAAAAGAACTTCTCTCTGAACAAGGTCCTGAACTCCACCCAAGTATGGCCCTCTCCTGCAAGAGCCGGCTCATTCCGGAACCATGTCCGGGCAATATCTAACAACTGCAACCCAACCGCCTCGACCCTCAGGTCGGCTGCAAGACGGCAAGCCCCCATCTGGCGCTCGGTATCCTCGAGCCAATCATCTGCATAGATACTGCCCTCAGTCCCCTTGAAATCCCTCGGACCAAGCTTCTTGAAAGCATGGATATCCCCGATCTTCGGCTGCTGCTGAACCTCCCTCTGTGGAGCCTGACGCTCCACTGCCGCCATAGCCAATCTGTGCGCATCCTCCATGCCCTGGCGTATAACCTCTGTCTGCCTCAACTGAGCCTCGTGCTGAGCCTCGTGCTGAGCCCGCTGGGACTCAAGCACCTGGTGGAAGAATGCTAGCATCTGCCCCATATCTGCGGGCAGAGGAGGCAATGGAGGAATAGCTCCCATCATCACCGGAGGAGTCCCCTGCTGAGGAGGAAGAATACCCTCGGCAGCTCCCACTGTAGCCCCTGGCACTACGGGAAGAGCACCCGTAATGGCCCCAGGGACGGTCATCGAGGTAGCTGGAGAAGTACCTCCAAGAGCCCCAACAGAAGTCCCATCAGCCGGGGAAGTGACCGGAGCCTGTCCGCCAGAGGTGGCAGACCTCTCCGTCTCCCCGTGCTCCTCGCCAGGAAAATGAGTCATCAATATCCTGGAGACAAATTGAGAAGAAGATATCAATATGGCACATGAAGGCAATATCAAAGGAGGACAGCTAGAATGCATGAATCAATATCAAAGACGGTAAGCAAGATAAGCAAGGAAAGATCCTACTGTGATTGAGTACTCTTAGCCTATAGCCTATCCTAGATACGTACCGCAGGCTCGTAATAGCACTCTAAGTCGAGCGCCACTACGACATCGCACTAATTGCGACTTCAGGACCTGCGTGGGCCACCACTAAAACGTGTCACGACCCGCACCCGCTAAAAGGGCACGTGACGCGACAACGCCCAGCCCTCACCGAAAAATCGGCATGGAACGCTGTGGATTTTCTACTTCTAAACAGTTTATATATATAACAAAAACCTGTCAAGTCCATGGTCAACTCCGAACGGAGGACAAGCAATGAATATATATACGAGTACTCAATCACGACTCTAAGATAACAAAGTAAAGACTGAAATGAAAAGACAACAAGACGATAAAATAATATATAGCCTGTCAAGTCCAACACAAGAATATATACAGTCCAAGTCTCTAATACAGTCCCAGAATATAATAAAATAACAAGTAGCAAGCTGGAGACAAGGTCCAGTCCAAAATGTCTAACCTAACTAAACTAAGCTAAAGGCTCGTCGGGCGGAGCTAAGCCCTGCTGAACCAAGGTCTCCAAGTCTACGCCCACTACGTCAACCGGACCGTAGTAGGTAGGACAATCCTCCTCGCCATAATCTGTAAAATTTTGTCAACATATCCAGTCAGGATGGAACGAGCACAAACCTCCATAACAGTTCTAGTTAGACGATATTGAAAATGTAGCAGTAAATAGAGAGAATCTACGAGATAAATAATGTGTACATGAATCATGGTAAGGCATATCAAGACTGTAATCTGAATGTAAGAACAGGGAAAACAGTATAAATCATGTACAAGAATCTGGAACTATATCTATGTGAGTTTAGTATTAGTTTCAACATGTGATCGGCTTAGAACTTGATACAATGTTTGGCCTGGCTAATCATACGTGAGTGTATGATTAACACTATACAATGATGATACAATAATATCTGTGGGGTATTGATCACATCTCTACGCTAACACCCCCATCCCTGACCAATATAGTGGATCCAGTCATGACACGTCATGATACATATTCTCTGAGAGGGTAGCTAGCCTTCGCAGGAATCGTATCTATACAATGAACAATAAACAATGTAGACTTGTCCAGTGTATACCATATATAAGAGAAATAACATCTTATGACGGGATCCAGACAAATATCAATCCGTGTGAACAATGTGTCAAGAGAACAAGGATAATCTGCACTAAATACTAGAAACAAAGACGATATCATAAAACAGAAATATTATCAGAGAATGTACTCGCCTGTACTGTGATGGATAAGTCGACTGAGTCCAAGATCAGTGCCTCGAGGACCTATAGATGGAATACTGTATCAATATAATGGTTTGGAAGTGAAATTAAGTCATACTGAGTCAAAATAGGTCAAGACACGTCAACCTAAGTCAATCTAGGTCAAACAAGGTCAAACTAGATTGTACGGGGTAAATCTAAGTTATATTAGACCTAACAAAGTCATACGAGGTCAAGACAACTCTAGTTGGGTCATACTTGGTCATGGAAGGACATTGGAAATCCATCCGAATCAAACTAGGTCGAAAATTTGCTTACCGTTGACTTTTGGTCAACGGGTCAACTCTGGTCAATTCTAGGTCAACTCTAGGTCAACCCTAGGTCACTGGTGACTAATAGTTGACTTTTGGTCCACTGCACAAGTCTAATGGAATTTGGGACTAAATTGGGTAAAGTATTGACCCATAGTTGACTTTTAGTCCAAAAAGTCAACCGTGGTCAACCGGGTCCAAGAATAGGTTTAGACAGCTAATCCTACTCATTACCAACCTATACAACCCATATCCAAGTCCATCTTGGACTTGGAAACTCAAATCTTGGCCGTAGGCCAAATCCCTATTTTACCCTTTTTAAGGGTAAAATTCTACCCTCGGCGATAATCCCGTTAGCCTACCTACGCTAGCTATTTTGACCCGATCTCCCTAGGGTAGTAGGGTACTATCCTATAGGTTCGTTATCTACCAAAATACCTAAGTAAAGTGGACGTTTAGTCCACCTTACGGCCCATTGCAGAAATCTCGAATATTTCGAGATACGCACTGACACGGCGCGATACCGGCGCCCTACGACCCCGACTTCCACCCGGAAGCTTACCCGCAAAATCTAAATCACGTATTCTAGGCCTATGTCAAGTTTCATCGCGATCCGATGCTCCGGGCTCAAATTCGCCCTCTAACTCGATTTCCTCCTTTTCTTTCTATTTCCCACTTCTCTTCTCCTAACTTCTTCTTTCTATTCTTTCTCTAATTCTTCTTCTAACTTTTTCCTTCCTATTCTCCTATTCCTTCCTCTTCTAATTCTTCCTATCATTCCAAATTTCCTTTCTTTCCTACTTCCCTATTCTTTCTCTTCCTAACTTCTTCTTACTTTCTAACTTCCTATTTCTTTCTTCCTATTTCCCTTCTCCTTCTAACCTCTTCTTCTTCTAATCCTTCTTCATATATCTATCTATATATATACATATATATATCTATATATATACATACATATATATACATACAATGGGGGGTTTTAGGGTGGAATAGGAGGGGGAAAATGGGGGTTTTAAAGGGGGGGGGCTGCTGCCCTGCTGCAGCTGCTACTGCTGTAGCTTGCTGCTACTGCTACTGCTGCTATTGGCACTGCTGCTGCTGCTATACTGCGGCTGCTGCTGCTATGGCTTCTCTTCTTCTTCATCTCTACTTCCTATATATATATATATATATCTATATATATATATATATATATATATATATATATATATATATATATATCTCTATATATATATATATATATATATCTAGATATCTATCTAATTATCTATCTAGATATCCATCCAACTATCTAAATATATATATCTATAGACACACACACACACTCTACCAATACCACCATCACACTCTCATCCCTCTACTCACACACACAAATTCATATATAATTATATATATATATACACACACACATATATATATATATATATATATATATATATACATATATACATACCACTCAACACACACACAACCCTCTCACACTCTCTCTACCACTCTTACAACACCACCACCACTTCCATGCCCATGAATACCAATACTTATATATAAATACATACACATATATATATATACATACACATATACATACCACTATATATATTAAACCCCTAATTAAACTCTAACCTAATCTCTAGGGAAAAACTTACAAATAGGGGCAAAATCTAGAGGACCCTATTCTCTACAATTAATGTGAAGGCAATAAATAGAAAAGAGTAATTTATGAGAATTAGATGACAAACCTAGGTGGAGTTTCTTGAAGGAAGAAAAGAACTTGGGAAGAAGAAAATGAAAATGAGAGAGAGAGAGTTTGACTTGTGAAGCAAAAAGGGGGGGGGGGGTTTTCTTCATGGCCGGCCACTCCATCCAAGGGCTATTGGGTTGGGATCCAATAGCCCATAACCCAATAACCTAAGTTTGGTTCAAATTGAAATCGGGTTGGTTCGGTTTGATTTCGGTTTGATTTCAACGACTAATTAAGCCTCTAAAATGACTAATTAAGTCATGGAAAATAGGTTAATAATTTCTAGCCTATTTATGATGGTACATGGGCTAAGCCCAGCTAGTATGGGGGTCCCACTAGGGTCCAGGCTACCCGGGTCTCCAAATTGGGTCCGAATTGGATAAAATTCAAACCGACTCAAATAAATTCCTAAAAATCATATAAAATCATATAAAATTCCTAAAACATTATTAAACTTGAAAATGACAAAAATACCCCCAATTTGAAAACTGGGGGTGACAAGTTATCATGTCAAGTTCACTGTCAGGAGTGCGCCACGACGGGCCACTATCATGTCATGTCATTTGTCAAAAGTGCACCACAACGGGTCACCATCGTGGCAGAGAACACACTTAAAATTAATAGCACAAGCATACAAGTAGTAATTAAATACTAGCAGGGGCAAGGACGTGGACTCCTGCGGCTCAGGAAAAATTGGGCCATGTGCGGCCAAGCTACTGTATGCAAGCAAAAAGAAGTCATGCAATTAATGCAAAGCTAATGGCCATGCAAAACAAAAGCCAAAGCATGCAACAGCATGCAAGGAATAAGGCCCATGCGGCCAACTTAAATACCATATGCGGCTGGCTTAGGTTCTCATGCGGCCAGCTTTAATATATGCGGCCAATGTAAGCAAGCAGTGCTTAATACATGCAAAGCTAAATACTAATGCATGCATGCTATTTAATATATATAAGCCTATGCGGCCAGGTTTGCTAAGCATGCAATTGCATGCAAGTTAATATATAAAATGCTTGCAACATGCAAGCATTTAATGCTTGCAATGCTAATTCCCATGCGGCTAACCATGAAGTTTCCATGCAAAACTATTGGCAAGCATGCAAGTGCTTGCATGCAAGGGCATGGACAAAAGAAAATACTTCATGCGGTTCAGTAATGTATATATGCATGCGACCACAACTCAAATAGCTAAAGCATAATGCACTAAATATAAGCAGACTAATGCATTATTTATGCATGCAAAAAATTGCATTAAATATTAATAATACAACAACTAAAGTTGGCCATAGCCAACTTTAATGCATGCCTGCTACTTAATTAGCTAATGCTATGCATGCTATTTACGTACAATGCATGCAATTGCATGCTAGTAGATTATTAATGCATGCAAAAAGCATGCTATTCCATGAGGCTACAATGTATAGTAGCATGCGGCTACTAATATGTGCTTATGCGACTAGCAACCTTTGCTTATTTAGCTAAGCAATATTGATGCTTGCATGTGGCTAAGCATATGAATGCTTATGCGGCCAACTAAACATTGCATGCAACTGCATGCAAGCCAATGCTAATGCATGCCATTAAATACTAATGCATGCAAAATTAAAAAAAGAAAAAAGACCATACGGCCAACAATTAATTCCATGCGGCCAGTAAATTTTCTTGGCCTCATGCGGCTACAAATTGTTGCCATATGCGGCTAGGAAATCTGGAATGGCCATATGCGGCCAATAACGGATTGGCCTACGTGGCCAAAATTATTATGGCCATGCGGCCAGGAATTGTCCAATGGCCTACGCGGCCCAGGCAAGTTGCATGCAAATGCATGCAAGCTTGCAAGCAACTAAAAAGGGCCATACAATAAATAATGCTCATGCGGCCAGAAGCTAAAATGCTCATGCGGCCAGAAGTGAAATTAATAGCTCCCATAGAGAATATGTCCATGGAAAATACCATGGCCTCCATGCTCCTCCAAATATCATTAGGAACCCAAATCCAAACTCCCGTAGGTCAAATTTGGACAAAATGGAATTCTCTACAACATGGAACTATCAACTAGCAAAAGATGCAAGTTTGATAGATCAAAATTCATGGAAACCGAAAATACCACAAAACTAGATCTACAAGAAATTAACCACAGAAATAAAAAATGCTAAGTACTAAAGTGGGTTAGAAACACATGAGGAAGACAATAGAACAATAAAAGTGGGATTCCTCCATAAAGCAAGATGCACTTGCCTAAGCTCTCCACTCTCTCAGGTTGGTGGAGAAGTAATAGTAGGGAAGAAGAAGAGTTAATGAGGAGAGAGAAATGTGTGGTGGAATATTTAATGAAGGTGGTGGTAGGTGGGAGTGGTTCACATAAAATCAAGCAAAATCGAACCAAGCCAAACAAACCAAACCGAACCAAGATAAACCAATCAATGAAATGCGAAAATAAATCAAGCACGGAGACATGCAATACGGGTCAAAATACGTACACGTATTTCTAATACGTAATACGATATATGGGTATTACAAGGAGGAGTTCGGTTGCCCGGTGGTGGTAATTCCTGCTACGACCGACGAATATACTACTCCACTAGGTATGGCAGCAAGTCGTCGTAGACACTGCTCGGAAGTCGGCGTAGCTGCTCTGGCGACATGAGATCAAGGAGTGCCATCACAGTCGGAGACGGTACCAGAGGGGCAGCAGGGTTGAAATAAAGATGACCGACGGAAGAAGGACCGGGAGCAGCAGTCGACGGACCAGTAGAAGACGGACCGACACCAGCAGCAGACGGACCGGCAGCAGCAAACGGAGGCGAAAAGTACGTGGCAATTTGCTCCCGCAAGGACGACACCGCCTCGTGCAGCTGCGTAAGCTGTGACCTAACATCATTGTCTGCCGGGGCCGCAGGAGGAGACGGTGTCGGTAAAAATCTCTGAGTCGCCATGTGCAACGACCCTAGGGAGCCGACTCCGTACAGGTGCCCTTTCTTAAAGCCGCCGATGGTATCTACGAACAAGTCGTTGCGAGCGGCCAAAGAAGAGGGCTTTCGGGCGGGCGTCGTTTCACTGACATCCTCGGTCTCAGTTAACAGAGCCCGATTAAGGGCCTCACGATACACAGCCTATCAAATGAATGTGTTTTTATTATAAGATTTACCTAAGTTGTAATCTAAATCCTATGTTTTACTAAGCTAAGTGTGAATCCTAAGTTTACCTAAGTTATAGTCCGAATACTTTTAATTATAACATAAATTTCATAAACATAAGTACTTACATCAGTCTCCTTGGCCCTCTCATCGACGAAGCTCCCGTCCTTCTGTCTCTTGTGCGTATGCTGGAAGACGTCGTGCATGGTGACCGATTCTTGCGCCCTTCCCTCCTTTACCGCCCGTTGGGTCTGCATACAAAATTTTTGTAGAACTTAATTAACTCCATATATTAATAATACCTAATTCGATAGTGAAATAAATTTACGGTATCTCACCAGATCTGCAAGTGTCGCTGCGTGGGGCCTTGATCCCCCCGTATGAAGCCCGGTGGCCCGTCGGTTCTCCTTCGCCTTCTCCGATTTCTCCTTGTACACATGAGTATTCATCATATCTAAGAGGTCCTCATAATAGTCCTGTCGGATCCAATTCGGCCTCGTTTGCCCCATTTTCAGGTCATGAATCATATCCCGTATCTTCTTTGAGGCAGCGCTTTTGTAGGTCCTACAGATCGTGTCCTGCGGATCGCGTCCTCGCGATGGGGGGGGCCACCAGTACGTCGTCTAACATACAAATTCAATTATCACGTAATTTAAAAAATGGTTGATTAAAGAGTAACTAATAATTAACTAGAAGATATAGATATATACCCTCAACTTGTCGAGCCAGACGTACTTCAAGTTTGGGGGCACCGACGAAAAGTTGAGGTAGGGACCATAGAAGTTAGCCCTGATAATTTCTCCAAGAGTCCTGGCAACATTAAACGAAAAAAACCTACAAAGAAGAAATGACTGGATTATTAACTTGAATAAATGAAAGAAATTTAATAAATTATCTTAAATTTACTTACGAGGTCCCTCGGGCCATAGCTCTCGTCGGAACTCGCCTCTCGGCCTCTCTGGTGCCGTCGGAGGATCCGCGGGTCCGCGCATGTACTTTTCAGTAACCGAATGGAACCGAGTATGGGGTACTCTGGGGCCCACTGTGCAGTAACTGGGGATCCACTGGTGGATCCGCTGGTACGTCCGCTGGTGGGTCCGATAGCGGAACGGATCCGCTAATAGATCCAGACTCATGCCTCGATGAAGTAGTCGATCGATGGTGGGATGCGTCTGTGCCCGGGGTAGCTTGTATAGTAGACTTGAACAGCCTAATTTGCTATCGCAAATGTATAGGACCCTCTATACCTCCTGCGATGATTTATATCGACAAATCTAAATTGTTTATCGATTCTCCAACCGATATTTGGTGTCGTATCGAACCACTCACTTTTGAACATCACAATATGCATATCATATGGGCTAGTATATTGTAAATCTACAATATTCCGAAGCACTCCATAATAGTCAAAGTCTGATTCGTCATCATAGATGGTGCCTCTTATATAAACACCGGAATCCTTAGTACTGATGCCATCATTGATAAATTCGACATAAATTTGATATTTGGATTGTCCTTCGTCTTTCCTTTAATATCCATGACGGTATTGAAAACATTATCGAACATATTCTTTTCGATATGCATAACATCAAGATTATGCCTTATAAGATTATCTTTCCAATAAGGCAAGTCCCAGAAGATACTCCGTTTTGTCAAGTTATGGGTTTGTCCGGATCCATCGACACGATTGTTCGATGGATCTTCCATTATAGTGGGCAAGTCCTTTACATCTTTCCAAATATCGTATCCCGACATTCTGGTAGGCGGATGAAATTTTTTTTGTTTTCCAGCTCTGAACGCATCCTTGTTCTTTTTCCAAGGATGACTCGCGAGCAGAAATTGACGATGACAATCAAAGAAAGAAGTTTTTCCTCCATGCATACGGCGGAACGCCTTACTATTTTGCATGCATATCGGACAAGACATGGTGCCGTGAGTACTCCATCCTGACAGCATACCGTATGCGGGAAAATCATTGATTGTCCACATCAGTGAAGCTCTCATATGAAAGTTCTGTTTCCTGGAAATATCATAGGTCGCGACGTCGATCTCCCACAGCTGTTTCAGCTTATCCACCAACGGCTGTAAATATATATCGATATTTTTCGTCAAATTTTTTGGACAAGGTATGATAGTTGTCAAGAACATATAAGGAGTCTTCATACACATCCATGGTGGCAGATTGTAAGGGATCAGAATGACCGGCCAGCAGGAGTATTGAGATTCCGACTGCCCGAAAGGGGCGAAGCCATCAGAACATAGCCCCATGCGTACATTTCTAGGCTCTGTAGCAAAATCTGGATGACAAAAATTGAAATATTTCTACGCCTCTCCATCCGAAGGATGTAACAATTCTCCATCGTCCTTTGTGCTTTCTTCGTTGTGCCACGTCATGTGTTCTGCTGTATTCTAAGACATATACATCCTCTGCAAGAGCTTCGTGATCGACAAGTAATGCATATACTTGTAAGGACGTCGTTTTCTAGTTGACTTTCCTTTTTTCCTGACTGGCTTGTAACGATCTGCATTACAGAAGCTACAACTTTCTATATCTTCGTTCTCCTTGTAGTACAATATGCATCCGTTGCGACAACAATCTATCTTCTCGTATTCCAGTCTCAGTTGTCGGACTATCATCTTCAACTTGTAGAATTTTTTTGGAAGCTCTTTTGATTCCTTCGAAAATACCTCCTTGATTAGTTGTATAATCCGATCATAGCAAGTTTGTGGCAATTTAAAATCGGACTTTATGTTCAACAACCGTATCATCACTGACAGTACGGAATGTGGCTCACAACCAGGATATAAAGAAGTTTCGGCATCCTGAAACATATCATAGAACTCTTTTGCCTCGGGATTAGGATCCTCCGGATCAAAATTAGACCCTGCCACGTCGTACACCATATCTCGTACAAGGTTCTGGATGTCTCCATAATCAACAGAGCATTCGTCGTCTTCGACGACAAAATTCGTTGCAGCATTATCATCAAAAGCATAACTAGCAGCATTCGCAACATGTCTTTCCGCATATAGTTTACCTTGCGATGACCATAGGCCGTAATCACATACGAAACCCTTACGAATCAAATGATCTCTTGCACTCACCACTTCTTCATAATGTCTATTACAACAATTACGACATGGATACTTGATTTTGTTACCGTCCATATACTGATACTTAAGAAACACTTCCACGCCTGCCTGAAAATCGTCACTCACACCTATTCTGCTCTCGTGTTGCCGTTTGTACATCCATGTACGATCAACAAAATAAATGTAGGAGCGTAAAAAGTGCTTCGTAGAATGAGTCAAAGAGATGAAGCATTCCACTCAAATTGATCCACTTTACGCCTAAGACAGGCTAATCACTTTACGCCTAAGACAGGCTAACCATTTTATGCCCGGGTCAAAGCCAATGGTTTTACGCCTAAGACAGGCTAGCCACTTTTACGCTGGACAAAGCTGTCAAGTCTTGCATTTAATGTAAAGTCTGACATGAAGATTTAATGATGGCATATATCACAGAATTCGAAGGAATTTGTTTTACATAGAGACCAATGTTGTCGTTTAGTATGTGGACTGAGCTATTTCACGCTCACAATATGGCTTCTTTTACGCACGGAGACTATACGAGTTTTTACGCTCAAAAGTTGACGTGTGCATAAAGTTTATTTGGGCTACTTTTACGCTCAAGGTTATTTAAAAACCACTTTACGCGGGAAGTCCATGTCAGGGCTATTTTACGCCTAGTCTACTACTTTACGCTCGGAGTATATTTGGGTTATTTTTACGCCCTATTTTCTTCACCAATTCGGAACGTGGTTTGCCTACATGGCTTTTATGCCACACATCTCGAAGAACATGTGTACGTGCATCCTATTCTTACTAAAATGATGGGACACGTGTCAACGTATGCAGAGGATGACTTCAGTCATGGGTGGCAGTTGTTAGCGTAAAGACGAAACTTTTGCTGAGTTTTTACGCACAGGAGCCCAAGTTTATAAATAGACTTATTTTTCTCATATAAAAAGACAGAGACAGGAGGAGAGAAAACAGAGAGATTAGAACTCAGAGATTTTGATTCTCCAGAGCATTCTTCTTCAACCTTTCTTTCAGAACAGAGTGAAGCAAAGTAGGAAAGCATTCGGCCTCGTCATCAGTGCCCAAGTGCGTTGATACCTTTCTGGTGACTTAGTTCTTCCGGCTGTTTATCTTCAAGCAGTGATCTTCATCATCATCGTATGGTCCAAGGAACAAAGTGATCATTTACAGATCAGACTTCCATAGCAATACTTTCCCAGAATCAAATTTGTATTTCTTATACTTTTTTTCGTTTTATTTTTAAAAGCCAATTTCCAGGCATTTTGTTAAGTGAAACAAAATGGCGACTCTGCTGGGGACGACCTTCTCCTCTGACGAGGAGGCAATTGCTCAATATGATGATGTGTCGATTGGATCGACAAAGAAGACTCTGGTTGTACACTTCGACCATACTGCTTATGAAGAAATGCTCTGAACTGGGGGTGGTTCTCGCTCCTCCAATGTTCAAAAATCTCGCAAAGCACAAAAAGTTTGGATTCCTAAATCCAAAATAGCTTCTGATCTCTCTGTTACTGTTGATGGCAAGGGAATTCTTCCCACTCCTGTCGTAGGGACTCCCGTTCGTAACGAGGCAGTCCTTACTTCAGCGTTGCACTCTAAGTGTGGCAATTTATCTCCCATCCGTGACGGTGAAGATAATTAGGTTTCACGCCCACTGCGTAAGAACTAAGTTTTACGCCCGGTACGTAAAAATAATGTTTTACGCCCAGTGGGTAAAAACCAAATTTTATGCTCAGTACATAAGAACGAGTCTCCCATTTGTAATGAGGCAGACTCTAATGCTTGTGCTTCCGAGTGTATGAATAAGTCTTCCGTCTGTTACGTGGTAGACACACATAAATTACGCTCTTTGCGTAAAGGAAAATCTCCCGTCTATGACGTGGTAGATAATCAATTTCTACGCTCTACGCGTAAAGGTAAGTCTCATGTCTGTGACAGTGTAGATAAAATTCGCAACGATATTTTTACATCCAATGTGAATGTACCTAAACGCGTACAGTATAAAAATGTTGTTGGTAAAACTTCAGTTCTACACCAACAACCTTCTTATACTGCTCTACGCAAAATACCAAATCTACAAATTACACACAATGAAAATGGAGTCCTTCGTGCTAAAAAATCTCAAGATTTACGCACACAACTCCAAACGCGTAGAAATGTACAGTTTGGTTCTGCGAATGCAGCCAGTAATCTTCTTTATACACAAGGGACTAAACGTTTTTCTACCCCAAATGTAATGAAGAAGATTACTCCCTCTACTCCTTCTGATTTACATGAATTGCTAATACAAAAGCGTAAGAACAGACAATCTCCGGTGACATTCCTCTAAGAAAAACACCATTGTGAGTGTCACCAGGTTGTAATCAACTGTTGTTGTTCGGCTTCAAAACGGTCAGTTTTTGATCGATTGAGTTTTAATGTGCCTCAACAACAAGCTGATGACCAAGAACATGAGCTGTCATATGTGTCAGTCAACATGGCATCTCATGCTAACAGAGGACGACGTCCAAGACGAAATACGTCCCAAACTCCAGGTCAACAACAGTTCAACAGACTTCTTGATTCCTTTGAAGGAGTATATCAGAATACTCGATCAAGAAGACAAAGACAATTGCAGACTTCTGATTCAGAAGCTGGGGGTACTCAATCTTTTGAGTCCGAAACTGATAGTGTCGATTCATACTTCTATACTAATCCTTCCATATCTTCAAAAGTGGTTGAATCCTACGCTATTGGAGATGAACCAGAGACGTCATCCGCTAATACAGAACAACGTCTCACTGCCGTTGAGCAATCACTGAAAGACATGCTTAACATGGTGCAAACCATGCATCAGATAATATTGAATCAGCAAACTGCTCAGCCAGCAGTAATAACATCGGTACCAGTAGCAACACAAACTCAAGATAGTCAAGGGGCTGATACACCTTTGAATATTCAAGAGCCTGCTGTTAATCAAAATTCGGCATCTCCAGATCCCATTATTCCAGAAGATGTACCATCTCCGGTGGGGATTATGGTACATCCAACAACCATTCAATCAAATGTGCTTCCACAAACTAGTGAAGCCATTCAAGCAGTGCGTGAGCTCAAAGCACAGTTTGAAGTTTTAAAGCACAAAGATCAGCTCCAGAGGTTAGGGATTAAGCAACCTTATCCTCCTCATTGGAATGATGTACCCTTTCTACCAAAATTCAAGCCACAATCAATGGTATTGTTTGATGGAAGGGCTTCTCCTAGTCAGTATATCAATTATTTTGATATTATGACTGTACATTTACAGAAAAATGATGCTCTTCTCACTCGAGTATTCATTGGGTGCTTGACGAGTTCAGCTTACGACTGGTATCGTAGTTTACCTGACAATTGCATTTCGTCTTTTGACGAATTTAAGGCAATATTTCTCTCCCGCTTCTATGAAGGAGGTATGGACATGAACATGTCCTCCTTAATAGAAATCAAACAAAAGGAGAAAGAAGATACTCGGACGTTCATCGAACGTTTCCGACAGGCTACTTTAAAGATGCCTCCTGGTATGCCAGATTCAGCATTAATTGATACATGCAAGATGAATCTGCGACCATCCATTGCTATTTTTACGGGTTCCTAATTCACAGATTGGGCTTCATTTATCATAGCAGCAGTTTCTGCCGAGACCAATGGTAGGTTGGCTCTTGAACATGGGATGATTTTTGCCTCAGAGGATAGAGGAAAGAAAAGTAATCCTGGTAATAATTCTGGTAATCGTAATATGAAAGGAAAAGATACCCTCATGGTCAATCTTTCCAAGAATAAAACGACGCCGAATAATCAGGAATCTTCCAAGCCAAAGAAAAATACTCTTTTGACGAAAGTGATATCCCAGGGATATTCCAATGTCTGGTGAAGAGTGGCAAACTCTAGATTCTGGAGCCAAAGAGGCCTAATGAGGTGAATCTGACTGACAATCCCAAATATTGATCTATCATAGATACATTAATCATCCTACCAGTGCTTGCTTTGTTTTGAAAAAGAAAATCCAAGAGCTGATAAATGGTGGTGCTATCGCTTTAACCAATGATGACCATACGGTTACAACCAATATGGTTTCTCTTCAATTCGGAGACTTTTTGCCACAGCAAATCCCAGATAGAATTATCCCAATCCCGAAGGCGACGATGAAGATTGTGAATATCCCGTCTGGCAGGAAAGAAAGCGAAGGATTGTTGCCTCTCACATTAAAGAAAGGTAAAATTATGTGGGTACATCCTGACTTAGTACCTGAAATGGAAGATGAAGGTAAAACTTCAAAATCCAAGAAAGGTAAGAAAGTCAAAACCTGTAACACATGATTTCTCATGTTATTCCAGATCTTGATGATTTGGATCATCTATGGGATGGCCTTCCTTTGGAAAATAGACTGAGAGGACTGAACATATGTCCTCTAAGTCTATCTCCTCCTACCAAGCTCAAGCTTACTCATCAACAGTGGCTAGCCATGAATAGTGTTCCCTTATATCGGGCACAACAAGTCTTCGCTGCTTATGAAAAAGCTCCTACAGGGATTTTTCCTCGAATCCCAAATCCTTCTCCTCTCGTAGCTACGGAGATGTCTATTCCTCATTCTCCTGTAGTTACAGAGATCTCTTCTTCTTCCTCTGTGGAACCACATGTTGAGAGTCCACTGCCTATTCATTTATACAGTCAGCAATCAATCCTTATCATGAAAAAGATGGGCTATGACTTTCAGAAGGCAGAAGGTTTGAATTATAATAAATGAATACGACTTCCTTTACAGATTCAAAATGAAAAATTTACTGTTGGATTGGGTTCTGAAGTTCCTCATAACAATCCTCATAAGAAGAAGGCTAAAGGAAGGAAGATTAAATCCTATAATATGGTACTTCCTTCTCCTGAGTCTGAAGAAAAAACTTTTGCTGGTACAAGATCTGGGAAAGAGTATCACAAAAATTATGAGGGATCTTCCAAAGAAGCAGAAGACGTAGTGGAAACACTACCAGCTCAACCTTCTCCTGTTCCTGCTAAACCATCTGTGGTTGAAAAGGGGAAACAGAAAGCAGTACGCTTTGACATCCCTTTGAAGTCTACTTCCAGTCAGGGGGTGGTGATGAAATCCTACAAATTTGATATTCTAGCTCAGTTAGCCAATACTCCGGCTAGACTATCTATATTTGAGCTGCTTCGTCTTTCTAGAGAAAGCAGGAAGACTTTGAGTGAAGCTTTACTTCAAGCAGATTCATGCTTGGCTCAACTCAAGGTTCCTGATAATACACCCATATCATGTCCACAATGTCATAGTATGATGGAAGAAATTTCCAACATCACCTTTACACAAGAAGATATGCTGTTAAAGCATAACAAGCATGACAGGCCTCTGTGCTATACTGGGTATATTAGATCCACTGAAATTGACAGGATTTACATTGATCCTGGGTCTTCAATTAGCATAATTCTTCAAAGTATGCTAAGATCATTGAGGATTCCTACTAGTGAGCTGACTTACACTAGTACTACAATAGTTGGTTTCAACTCTGGCAAGAGTAAACCACTGGGAAAGATTCATCTGAAGATTCAGATTGGTGATCTTCGAACTATGGTAACCTTCTATGTTATCAACTCAGACGTATCCTACAATATTCTTCTGGGAAGACCATAGATTCATGAACACAATATCGTGCCTTCAACTCTCCACCAATGCTTCAAGTATGTAGATTTCCAAGGAGTTGTGAAGACTGAGTTTGCTGATATCAATCCTTTCAAGGGTGTCGAAGCTTATTTTTTTGATTCAAGGCTTTATAAACAAGAGCATATGAAAGAGATATCAGACATAGCTGAAGATCAATCATCTACTGAAGATCAGTCTATTAATAAAGATCTGCCAGAAGAGCAACCTTTGAAGATCATAGTCAAGGGACGAATCCAATCCCAACCTGTCAATGATCAACCTTTGATAATCAAGATTAAAGAAAGAACTCAAGCTTCATCTGAGGAATCAGTAAATATTCCTGCTAAAAGCCAAGTTCAACCTTTTACGATCAAGGTCAAAGGGCGTATTTCTTGTACGAATGATCCAGAACCACCGTTGATTGTCAATCTTGGCAAATCTACGCAGAAGACGGATAATGATCCATTAATGATTAATCCGAAGCGTAACAGTCAAGTTGTAAATGATGTAAATATTGATCATTCTGTACTTTTTGATATCAATGAAGATTTCCTTTTCGAGTATATGGCTGTCAAGTTTATTGAAAGAATGACTTTATCTTCTGATAATCAAAGTCATCAATATAAAGACGACATAGAACCAGAAGAAACTTTATACATTAACTATAAGGAAAATTCCTTTCCTCTTTAGGATGATGTTGGACCTTATGCTCAAAAGTTCTTAACATCTTCTCCCTATCTTCTTCCTGTAGTTGCTCCATCGCAAGCTTGTGTAACTTATAGACGTCACGAAGAATCTTATTTTGTGGTTCCGTCTGATAAGAAAAACAAGCGCCAAATTGTGTTTAGCCTGGCTAGAAATATCCCTGTTGCTCAGACAGATGATCTGAAAGATAAAGATAAAGGAAGAATCTGAATTGACAAATATAGTCAACAATCTATCAAGATTATCCAGAATATGGGATATGATTTGAAGACTATACAAGGTCTCAATCAAGGCAAGGGTAGACGAATACCGTTATATGGTGATCCATTTTTCCAGAAGACTCGTCATGGATTGGGATATGATCCGTCATACATGTTTAATGACGATATACAAGAAGAATTCTCTTCTAGCTCTTCATCAGATTTAGAAGAAATCCAATTTATCGAATCTGATACATCTCACCCCTCATATGTTAGAGGAGACTATTATGATGAATCTGAGCAGGTATTTTTAGCTTACATGGTTCAAATTGATGGTGAATCCGAGCCATTTGAAAATGACCCTTGGGCCCAACAAATGGACATTCAGTGGAAACTTCGTTTTGAACAGCGACAGCCACCTACAGAGGATGAGGTTGTCCAGATTGATGTTGGAGATGGAACTACGTCCAAACCAATATTCATCAGTAAAAACCTTTCTGAGGATGAAAAGAAAGAGTTGATAAAACTGATCAAAGAATATATTGATATCTTTGCATGGAGTTATGAGGATATGCCGGGTTTAGATCCTAAAGTTGCTACTCATAAACTCAATATTTTGCCTAATGCCAAGCCTATAAAACAATAGCAATGATGCTTTAGACCAGATATGATGGATGCAATTGAAGCAGAAGTCAAAAAGTTGATTACATGTGGCTTTGTTCGTGAAGAGCAACACCCGGATTGGGTTGCCAATATTGTTCCTATTATGAAGAAGAACGAAAAAGTCCGAGTTTGCATAGATTATCGAGATCTTAATGCGGCTTGTCCAAAGGACGAATTTCCACTTTCCATTACTAATGTCATGATAGACAATACATGCGGTTTTGAACGTATGTCTTTCATGGATGGATTCTCAGGATACAATCAGATCAAAATACATCCAGAAGATAAGAAGTATACTTCTTTTCGAACACCCCTTGGGGTTTATTGCTATACGGTTATGCCGTTTGGTCTTAAAATGCTGGTGCCACGTATCAACGGGCTATGAGCAACATCTTTCAAGAACATCTACCGAAGACAGTTGAATGTTACGTAGATGACATCGCTGTTAAGAGTCTATCAAAGGATGATCACATTCAAGACTTAAGGACAGCATTTGAATTGATGCGTCAATATCAATTGAAAATGAACCCTACTAAGTCTTTCTTAGGGGTTTCCAGTGGCAAGTTTTTAGGATTTGTCATTACTTCTCAGGGTATCCATGTTGATCCTGATAAAGTTAAAGCAATCCTTGAAATGCGTCCTCCTCGTAATCTGAAAGAACTCCGTGGCTTTCAGGGTCGCATTGCTTATATCAGGAGATTTATATCTAATCTCTCTGGGAGATGTCAACCTTTCTCCCGTCTATTAAAGAAAGGTGTATCTTTTATCTGGGATGAAGCGTGTCAGAAATCTTTCAATGACATTAAACAATACCTTACAAATCCACTTGTTCTGGTACCTCCAGTGGTAGGAAGACCATTTTTACTATATGTTCGAGCCTTAGATCATTCACTTGGCGCCCTTCTTGCACAGAAAAGTGATATAGGTCATGAACAAGTAATTTATTATCTTAGCCGAATGATGGTCGGAGCTGAACACAGGTATACACCTGTAGAAAAGGAATGTCTAGCCTTGGTTTTTGCTGTCCAAAAGGCAAGACATTATGTGACAGGACAAACTATTCATGTTATCTCCAGAATAAATCCCATTCGGATATTGATGAGAAAATCAAGCATTTTTAATTCCAGGTTAGCTACCTGGGCGATGTTACTCACTCCTTATGACATGGTTTATGTACCTCAAAAATCAGTAAAGGGCCAAGCATTAGCTGATTTCTTAGCTGCTCATCCTATACCTGAAACATCGAAGTTAGACGAGGACATTCCAGACGAAGTCATAGATTGTAATATGACGGTAAAGAATGACATATGGCAATTATATTTTGATGGAGCATCACGGGTAGGACCTAAAGGCAATATTGTCTCTGGGGTAGGAATCGTCTTGGTTTCTCCTAACAAAATGGTCATATACCGTGCCTATTCTCTCAATCAGCCATGCTCCAACAATGTAGCAGAATATAATGCTCTATTGATTGGTCTCCAAGTAGTAAAACAATTGGATATTGAGTTCCTAGAAGCTTATGGAGATTCTCAATTGATTGTTAATCAAGTTAGAGGGACTTATGAAGGTAGAAATTCTGATCTCATCCCTTATCATCAAGTGGTAGTCGAATTGGTCCTTTCATTCAAAGGATTCTTCATTGAATTCGTACCACGTTCTCATAATGTGGAAGCTGATGGTCTTGCTAGCTTAGCTGCAGACTTGGCTGTTCCAATCCGAAGACAAAATACAATTACTTTGTTGGACCGAGATTTATTCTGTGTCAAGAATAATCTGTATATTGAACAGAGTTATACTATAGAGTCAAGTTCCCAATAGAGGGATTGGAGAACTCCATTCATTGATTATGCGATTCAGAGGATTTTACCTGAAGATCCAAAAGAAGTTGCATCAATTAAGAGACGATCATTTCGATTCTATTATGATTCATCCTTACATATGTTATATCGTCGCTCATATGATGGACTCTTGCTGCGCTGTCTCTCAGAAAGTGAAGCCAAACAGACACTCCGAGAAGCTCATGATGGTGTTTGTGGTGCTCATCAATCGATTCCAAAATTACAAGACCGTATTCGAAGAATGGGGTATTATTGGCCTTCTATGATAGCAGATGCTGTAGACTATGCCAGAAGGTGTAAAGCATGTCAGATTCATGCTAATTTTATTCATCAACCGTCTGAATTTCTACATCCTACAACAGCCTCTTGGCCCTTCGAAGCTTGGGGTATGGATGTCATTGGTCCTATTAACCCTCCTTCTGTTAAATGACATCGGTTCATATTAGCTATAACCGATTACTTTTCTAAGTGGGCAGAAGCAGTTTCCCTTGCTGAAGTAAAAATATCTAATATGATCAGCTTTATCAAACATCATATCATTTATCGCTTCAGGATTCCTCGACGAATAATTCATGACAATGGTCCACAATTTGCCAGTCAGGCATTTTATCGGTTCTGTGATAAGAATCGAATTCAAAATTTGGCTTCTACGGCTTATAATCTAGCTGCTAATGGTTTAGCTGAAGCTTTCAATAAGACGATCATTAAACTTCTCAAAAAGTTTGTCTCTTCTAATAAACGTGATTGGAATGAGAAACTTAGAGAATGTTTACGGGCTTATCGAACAACAGTCCGGACTCCTACTAGTTTTATACCATTTTTATTGGTTTATGGATGTGAGGCTGTTCTTCCCTTGGAAATTCAGATTCCATCTCTACGAATAGCTATTGCTAATGAGCTAACTATAGAAAACAATGATCGCTTACGACTCCAAGAACTTGAAGGATTGGACGAGAAGCGTCTTCAAGCACAACAGCACATTGAGCTATATCAAGCCCGTATATCTCGAACTTTCAATCGTAAAGTTAAAGAGAGGGTATTCAAGATTGGCGAGTTGGTATTAGCCGTTCGAAGACCGATGATTATGACTCACAAAAGCAAGGGGAAATTCCAAGCAAAATTGGAGGGCCCTTATGTAATTGAGACCGTGTTTTCTAATGGCGCCTATCGGTTATCAAAGCCTAATGGAGATCTACTCAAGATGCCAATCAATGGCAAATTTCTTAAGAAGTACTATGTATGAAAAAAAAGACAAAATAAAAATAATTTTTTTTTATTTTTGTTCTGAATAAAGGATTAAGGACAAGGACCACTGCCTTCCTTATTGAATACATAGTCAGCCAATGCTTCGAAGGCATCGTTGCCTGAGTTCATAAAAAACCTGCAGGCAGCCATCCTCAGCGCCTCTTCTTCAGGAGTTTTCTCTGGCTCTACCAAGAAAGCAAAGATGTCTTATGGTGGCTTGGGAGTAGAAGAGCCTTCGCCTACTTCGGTTGGACCTGTCACAATTGGCTCAATGGGGCACGTCTCAATGATGTCCTCAACTTTCCTGGAGACTTCACTCTTTTGCTGCATATCCTTGGAAGACATTTCCAATAGAGGAGTGGAAATAAGAATGAAAAGTTATAAAGATTTCTCACCTATTTAATAGGAGAGATCTATTAATGAACCGGTCTTTGAAATTGAAAATAACCTTTCATTCCCGAAAAGGCCTGTCCGTTCATTATATCAGATTCATTTATTTACTTACGGAATTGAATTGTTCTTTCTTTTCCCGAAAGACATGTTGGTTCATTCATTCTTTCATCGATATTGACGTATACTCTCATGACATCTGTCTTCTTAATCTCCAGCAACCAAGGTTTGGTTAAGCTGATTACTCGTCTCTTTAGAGAGAAATTTTTACCTTCTATCTTACCAGTTGGTATAGAAAGTTGAATTTATTATTTATCACGTTCTTATAACCCCTAAATAAATATTAAATTTGCTTGCTTTTCCTATCTATCATGTCCATTTGACCTCTGCATAGATATTAATCTAGTTTTCTGCTGAGTTGATACGATCTATCATGTCCATATTACCTCTGATAGTATTGTATGTTTTAAAAACAGAAGACGAGATCTATTATGTTTATATTACCTCTGGATGGATACAAATCATTGAGTATAGAAGACTTGTCATTTCCATTCTCATATCATCATAAAAGTCTATTACATTTCTTAGACTTTCTTACAAATCATAATGGAAATCTATTACAATCTTGGATTTTCATTCTATACACACAACGATAACCCAATGGAGATCTATTACTTCTTTGGATCTTCTTCGTCGGATTCGTTGTTGGTGTCAATTCCTTGCTGTCTGAGCCTCAGTGGCGACCGAAACAGTAGGAATTAAACTCTGGTCTTCTCTCTCAGACGAGAGGAGAATCCCAGAGTATGGCAGCACGAAGAAGTGTTGCTGCCAATACAACTGGTGGAGAAGTGGCGGCCTTTCAAAGGAGATAGGAATGTATCCAGCATTGGGATACGATTCCTAGTTCTACCGTGAAAGGAACTCTACTACCCAATTTTTCGTGATAGAGTTGACTCCACCATCCAACTCTCCGTGTATAAAGGCTCTTCCTACCAACAGAGGAAGACCCTTCTATCCCACGAAGAGTTCTGAGTTGTCTGATTTGTGCGTCAAAAGCGCACGAGCTCCCTGATGTTGATGTCAGAAGAATGCTCCTCACAGCGTCAAAGTCACCAATACCGGTTCTGGAAAAGATCTTCGGCCAAACTTCTGTAGAAAACAACAAAGAAAAATTGTTTTAAACAGAAGTATCATCAGACGCATATTAGTCAATTAAAACAGATGTTTACGCATCTTGTTTTATCTCCAACAGGCTACAAGGTTTTTTAGCCAGTGTCTCAAGTGTACCTTATTCAACATGGCTTTCTATGCCAGTGTCTCATGTGCACCCTATTCAACAAGGCTTTTACGCCATTGTTTCATATGCACCTCATTCAACAAGGCTTTTACGCCAATGTTTCATAAGCATATTTTTCAACAAGGCTTTTACGCCCGTGCATCTTACCTATAAGATTCTACATCAGTCAAGGATTTACGCTCATGAGCATCTGTTTTCAACAAAAAGTTCAAAGGCAGACAATTGTTTACGAATCAAACTTACCATTAAGGTCGAATGGTTCGGCTCTAAGAGTGGTTGAATCAACGTCTGGTGACCGGGCGTACAAAGGAACGCCATCGTAAAGTATCGCCATCGTCATTTGTTGGAGAATGAAATATTGCAAAAAGCTATTTTCGGAAGAATGAGAATGAGAATGAGAATGTATAAAACATTCTTTAACTCAGCTATTTATAAGGATCGAAGAAACGGTTGGCGTGAGTCTATTTCGGGAAAGATCCTACTAAAAGGCGCTCGTGACCACAAGACAGATGCCACGTGTTATTTTATTTCTCTTGGAAATGAACAACCATAGATGCAGTCAAAGAAGGAGTAGAACAATTTTATATATCAACAGATAAGATCAAATTCAAGATTTTATTTAAAGGGGAGTAGGCCCCTACAGATAAATTGAAGAGTCGCAATACATAGACGACACTTCTACATAAAACATTATTTTTTTTCTCCTTCGTTGGGCTGACGAAGGGAGGCACCTAACTCGTGCATGTTGCGAATCCCGGAACGATGCATCAGAATAAGAAATGCTTCCGCATCTCCTGATCCTTCATACGCAGTTGAGGGACCACCATCGATACGACCAAAGACTGCTGGAGTCACTCCAAAGCACTCTGTAAAGTTGCGTGCCCGTTCAATCTCTGTCTCTACATCAATCCTGGAGCTCGGAGCCTCTTCTTTGTTAATCTCTTTCTTTGGTGCCATGACAGTATGCGGATGAAAAGCAAGAATGAAGAATTTCTTTTTATTTATACAATCAAATCAACTCTTCATATTCCTTATGGGAAACTGATCATCATTAATGCAAACTCGGGGAGATGAAGAAGCATTCGAAAGTTTCGAAAAACAAATTCATTATGACGGTTAAGTATTGACCGGCACCATTTCCCGAATTTTACGCTGACTAGTCAAATCCTGACTTTTACGCTTCTGTTCAAAGTGTTTCAAATTTTAAAGATATTTGAAAACTTTGAAGGGGGTCTTGTAGGAGCGTAAAAAGTGCTTCATAGAATGAATCAAAGAGATGAAGCATTCCACTCAAATTGATCCACTTTACGCCTAAGACAGGCTAATCACTTTACGCCTAAGACATGCTAACCATTTTACGCCCGGGTCAAAGCCAATGGTTTTTACGCCTAAGACAGGCTAGCCACTTTTACGCTGGACAAAGCTGTCCAGTCTTGCATTTAATGCAAAGTCTGACATGAAGATTTAATGATGGCATATATCACAGAATTTGAAGGGATTTGTTTTACACAGAGACCAATGTTGTCGTTTAGTATGTGGACTGAGCTATTTTACGCTCACAATATGGCTTCTTTTATGCATGGAGACTATACGAGTTTTTACGCTCAAAAGTTGACGTGTGCATAAATTTTATTTGGGCTACTTTTACGCTCATGGTTATTTAACAACCAATTTACGCGAAAAGTCCATGTCAGGACTATTTTACGTCTAGTCTACTACTTTACGCTCGGAGTATATTTGGGTTGTTTTTACGCCCTATTTTTCTTCACTAATTCGGAACATGGTTTGCCTACATGGCTTTCATGCCACACATCTCGAAGAACGTGTGTACGTGCATCCTATTCTTACTGAAATGATGGGACACGTGTCAACGTATGCAGAGGATGACTTCAGTCATGGGTGGTAGTTGTTAGCGTAAAGACGAAACTTTTGCTGAGTTTTTACGTACAGGAGCCCAAGTCTATAAATAGACTTATTTTTCTCATATAAAAAAGACAGAGACAGGAGGAGAGAAAACAGAGAGATTAGAAATCAGAGATTTTGATTCTCCAGAGCATTCTTCTTCAACCTTTCTTTCAGAACAGAGTGAAGCAAAGCAGGAAAGCATTCAGCCTCGCCATCAGTGCCCAAGTGCGTCGATACCTTTCTGGTGACTTAGTTCTTCTGGCTGTTCATCTTCAAGCAGTGATCTTCATCATCATCGTATGGTCCAAGGAACAAAGTGATCATTTACAGATCAGACTTCCATAGCAATACTTTCCCAGAATCAAATTTGTACTTCTTGTACTTTTTCTCGTTTTATTTTCGAAAGCCAATTTTTAGGCATTTTGTTAAGTGAAACAATAACGATCCATCACAGATTGGATGTGAAAATCTGTATAGTAAGACAAACTAAACAAAATTAGTATATAATCATGTAACTGGCGGATCCGCTGGTATATAGGCCGGATGTACTTAGTATCGACCGCATCAGACTAGTATCGGTCTATAGGTTTGGTATAGGCCTATCAAATTGGTATTGACCTTCGCGAATTGGTATCGTCCTATGCGATATGTATCGGCCGTATAGCTAGGATTCGTACCGGCCTTATCGATTCGGTATCGGCCATATCCGATAGGTATCGGCCATATCCGATAGTTTGATACCGATACTGATAGTCCGATACCGATAGTTCGATAGTCCACTAAGTCCAAATGATTCCTCTTAAGCATCGAGCATGTTATACACAGTTCAACTTGACGAGTCAGTAAATATTTTTGTGGTGTTGTATACTTGCAGCAGCAAATCAAGTTTTAGAGTCATTATAGGTCAATTAATCAAACTGTGTCAATCTATCTATTTCTAAATTGCAAGAGTCCACTTCTAGGGTATGGGAGCTATATCCTAAATATCTAGGCTAAAATTAACTTGGTTAGGATACTAGAGTGTCCTTACTATCTAGCAAGCACTACCTTAGTCTAGTTACACTAGCATTACCTATATTTTCTACCATGCCTACACTCACACATTACACCTCAAGCCGTCCTGCATGCTAATAGGCATGGTAGGCCTGCCTTCGTTCCTCACTCTCTAAAGCACACATACACATATGTATATCACAGTTAGATGTATAGATATATACATCTATATAGAAGCACACAACTGATACACTCTACTCTCTTATTGATTATCCTAAGACACACACAAATGAGACATATGCTCTCTGACTCAATGCTCCCCAATACTTTCTAGTATCAGACACTTGCACTCAATACTACCCAAACGACTCTCTCACTAACACTCTACTAATACACAGGAAATATATAACACTCACAATCCATGCCACACACACCCTCACTTTCCTCCATCACTCAACATCACATAGGCCACATGGCCACAATCATTCTTACTGTTGCAGGGCTTTCCCTGCCAAGGAGAGGCAACCCCCAACCTCTCAAGCACATCATCAATCACATGGCCATATGTATCAATATCTGCCAATCTCTCTTACATAGATATACCCTCAAATACATGTATATAGGCCTTCAAAGACTCATTTAAAACCTGGATTTCAAATTGAACATTTAAAAAAAATAGTAAACTACCTATATCAGTGTATCAAAAGAAAACAAGAAATCAAACCCAAAAGAAACGAATGAAAGCCAAACCAAACACTCGTGTCCTAGGGGAAATGTATGCCACATGGGGGGAGGGTTTCACCACTCGATGGTTTTACCCCCGCCCCCCCCTCCGTCGCCCCCGCCGCCACCGCCGCCCCCCGCCGTCCCACGCAGCCCCGCGCGCGCCACCCATAACACCTCGCCGCCCCTCCCACCCTCCGCCGCCCCCCACCCCCTGCCTCCCCCGCCAAACCCCCAGCCCCCGCCAAACCCCCATCCCCCGCCGCCCTCGCAGTCGACGCCGCCTTCGCAGCCCCCGACGCCCCCGGCCCGCTGCACCCACGACCACCGTACGAGAGAGAGAGAGAGAGGGAGAGGGGATTACCTTTGGGAGAGAGAGAGAGAGGAAAGGTCGTCGATCACCGCCGTGGGAGAGAGAGAGAGGAGAGGGAGGTCGCCGATCAATCACCGCCGTGGGAGAGAGAGAGAGAAGAGAGAGTAAAATTTGGGGGAATGAAAAGTTTCTTCCGTCGTTTCAATTTAAGTCTGGAACGTATATTTAGTGACGAACTAGCGACAAATTTTATCCGTCGCTAGTCCGTCACTCTTTTTGATACTTGCCGACGGAATATCCGTCGCTACGTAGTCAAAAAATTGTCCCGCCATTTCTTCCAACAATTCCAGCCAAATAATCGACTACATAGCGACAGCTGCTTATCCGTCGCTATGTCCCCGACGCCCTAGCGACGAATGATCGATCTTTTTTCTCCCTTAAAATAAAATAAAAAAATATATCGACTTGTCGTCGGTATTCCGTCGATTATTTGTCGCAAATCCATCGCTAACGTCGACGAAAATTATCCGTCGCTAATGTGCCATCACTAATTTACTGTATTTTAGTAGTGTAATTATGGGGGAGACAATACATGGAGTTGCTCCCAACCTTGATCATCAGTCTACTGATGGTGGTTAGGGTATCCCTCAGGAGGATGAGCATGCCGGGGAGACGGTTCCTGAAGAGGAGGAGGCTGTTGGTATACAGCCAACACCAGTGGCTCCACTGAAAAGGAGTGACAGAGAGCGTCGACCATCTACGAGATACTCACCGGGTGAGTATGTGCTATTGACTGACGGGGGAGAGCCCGAAAGTTTTGCAGAGGCTATGGAAGACGAACACAGGCAGGAGTGGATGGAGGCTATACGGGAGGAGATGAGTTTCTTACATGCCAATTCCACTTATGAGCTGGTGTGGTTGTCAAAGGGCAAGAAGGCTTTGAAGAATCGATGGGTGTTTAGAGTGAAGAAGACAGATGATGCTACTCGCCCTCGATACAAAGCGAGGCTGGTAGTTAAAGGCCACGGTCAGCGGAAAGGCATAGATTATGATGAGATCTTTTCGCATATCGTCAAGCATTCGTCTATTCGGATGGTGCTAGCATTGGCAGCCAGTCTCGATTTGGAGGTCGAGCAGATAGACGTGAAGACGACATTCCTCCATGGTGACCTTGAGAAAGAGTTATACATGGAGCAGCCAGAGGGATTCTGTGAGAAGGGCAAGTCACATTTGGTAGGCCGGTTGAGGAAGAACTTGGATGGTCTGAAGCAGGCTCCGAGGCAGTGGTACAGAAAGTTCGAGTCGTTTATGGGAGAGCATGGCTATGTACGGACGACGTCGGATCACTGTATATTTGTGAGGTATTTTGTCGAGGATGATTTCATCATTTTATTGTCTATGTTGATGACATGCTATTAGTGGGTCGGAATGCCACTAGGATAGCGGAGTTAAAGCGCCAAATGGACGCGGCCTTCAATATGAAGGATTTGGGTGCAGCAAAGGCTATTCTTGGGATGGAGATCAGCCTAGAGAGAGAGAGTTCAAGTTGCTACACTTGTCCCAAAAGAAGTACATTCACCGGGTACTTCAGCGTTTCGGTATGGACGGATCGAAGAAAGTGAGTTGCCCCCTTGCGGCCCACTTTAAGTTCACTGAGGAGCAGTGTCCATTTACCGAGGACAAAAAAGAAGATATGGAGCGAGTTCCATATGCCTCAGCTGTGGGAAGTCTTATGTATGCTATGGTGTGTACGAGGCCAGACATCGATCATGCAGTTGGCACAGTTAGCAGGTATCTTTCAAATCCTAGAAGGGTACATTGGAGTACGGTCAAGTGGATTCTACGATACCTTCAGGGCACTGCCGATTGGAGACTTTCTTTTGGTAGTGACGAGCCCAAGCTGGTTGGGTATACCGACGCTGATATGGCTGGAGATATAGACACGAGGCGATCGACTTCGGGCTATGTGATGATGTTTGCTGGAGGAGCGGTATCGTGGCAGTCGCGGTTGCAGAAGTGTGTTACCTTTCGACGACAGAGGCAGAGTACATTACGGCGACGGAGGCTTACAAGGAGTTGTTGTGGATGAAAAAGATGTTGCAAGAATCGGGGTTACAGCAAGAGCAGTATACTTTTCTTTGTGACAGTCAGAGTGCTATTCACCTTGTGAAGAATCAGAAGTTTCATAGCCGGTCCAAGCACATCGAGACTCAGTATCATTGGATACGGGATATGGTTGAGAAGAACGCGATGCTTGAGAAGGTCCATACTGATGACAATGGAGCGGACATGCTCACGAAGGTTCTACCAAGGGAGAAGTTTGAGTACTGCAGGCGGATCGTCGGGATAACGAGTTCCTCCACCTAGTTGTGAAGGGAGAGATTTGTTGGAGTGGGTGGGATTTCCAACCTATGTGGAGAATACCCCGGAGAGCGACGAGTGCCATCCGTGTGTCGGAGAAGCTCGGGGAGTGCATGGATCCTATTTTGGAACATATATGGTAAGGAAATATATGATTGGATTTCCATATTTACTTTGATCATATATTTATGATTGGACCCTTCATATAGTAGATTTCCATATAATTGGGTTTCCAATTATGGCAAGCCAATTATGATTGGATTTTCATTAAATATATGATTGATGCATATTGGAAGTTTCTATATATATTGGCCTTCCATGTATGGATTACCAAGGGCTTATAAAAGGGTGATACATGCTAATTGTAAACTCATCTCAAAACAAGAGTGTTTTACAATCTTTGAGAGAGAGAGAGAGAGGATTAAGGACTATTGTGAAGGAGAGATTGCTTCGAATAAATTTTTGGCATCTCTTGTTCTTCGGAGTCCGCAATCAAAAAATTTCTTCTTTCAAGTGAGTTGTGGTGATCCGTGTTGGATCAGGAGGGGCTTGTAGAGGGTGTATTCTCTTTATTCCATTAGTGGAGGTTCTTCAGGGTTGGACTCCGATCGTCCCGTAGTTTTTTCCGCAAGGGTTTTCCACGTCAAAAATCTTTGTGTCTGCGATTGTGTTTGGCATTTTTGGTTTGTGTGCTTTTGCTCGGTTCTCTCGAAGGACTTTCTGGTTTGGGGAAACGGTTTCCGCGCTTCGTTCAGTACGAGGGGTGAAAATATAAAAAATTTATGTCGTCATTCAAATTATTACCCGAGTCCACATTATATGTTATTATATCCAATATGGACATAATCTTTTATGGATAGGACTTGGATTATTAGATAGAACACTTTCTGCTCTTGGTCCGAGTTTGGGTTAGTATTAGAATGATGACAATTGACAAGAAAGTCCGAGTTTGAATCGTCTGAATCTGAATCTGGATCTAGCATCTATGGGTGTGAAATCTTGTCGGATTTATCCGTTGGATCTTACACTTTGGCAATGATCATTGAGCAAATCTAATCCATAATTGTCCGCAAACACACGTTTAGCCATTTCGTCTGGGCTCACCTCCCAACACTACTAAAATCTGCTCAATTGGCGACATAAATTTAGCGACGTTCGATTAACATCGCTAAATTGTGTTCATTAGCGACGTTTTATAGAAACGTTGCTAATAGTAGCTACCAGCGATGAAATAAGCGACGTAACAACGACGTATATTAATTGCATGAGCTAGTCGTCGCGAAACGTCGCTCTGACGTTGCTAATAGCGACTAATTTAGCGACAGTAGTATTAGCATCGCTAAATTCTAATTATATTCTCCTTCCAACGATTCATTTCCCCCCATTTTACTCTGTCACTCTCTCTCCTCCCCCCTCCGGCGCTCTCATTCTCTCCGGCGACTCTCACTCTCTCCGGCGACTCTCCTCCCTCTCCGGTACGTGACTCTTCCCGTGTCACGCCCCAATCCCGCAGAGTCCTTTCGTCCTCGCTTCGGACTCTTCGAGACCGTTCGTCCTCGCTAAGGCGTGATGCCGTGCAAGCCTAAGTTGCACTTGCACAAGGCCAAGACCTGAAGCAAGACAAGATAGACAAGCTTGACAATACGCAGCGGAATATATTACAGATAATTGAAGCAGCAGCGGACATATTTAAGAATATAAGCATTGAACACAATGGTAACAAGAAACAGTTCTCTTTATTGATTTCATTTGAACAGATTACAAGCTCTCGATTCTCTCTGATACAATATTACATTCTCTCAGAACTTTACAGAATATAATGATCTCGTTCCCATACATTACATCCCTTTATATACAAAACCAACTCTTGCAACAATTGTCATCTCTTGGCATCTCTTCTGATTTCTGGCTCCTGAGGATGAGGCTCGGGCTATCGCTTCGGACTATCCTTCTCGATGCATAGTGCACCTGCATGCAGACTGATGGTGGGTCATTATATCAACATACTGGTGAACTATGAACAAAAAGCTACATTTGTCTGAAACGATCACTGTTCATTTAGTAAGAAAACGTTTCTTGTGATGTGATCTTGCTAGTTTTACCTATGTACATTCCATGCATATAGAGTCAGTTCACATTTCTTTTGAAAACATCTTTAAAAAGCTAATATTTTATTTCGTTCCATATCAAGCATACAAGGGACTAATCATTTCAAGCACGATGATTATTCATTTGTGCGGTGCGTAGCGTGTTTCATGAGCATATCATTTCTTTTGTTCGAGCAACTGTTAGGGTCAATGACAAGCATGATACATTATCTTTTTTTAGTAGAACATAGCATTTCATGGCATAGATAAATCTTTGCAAGCAATTCATGTCAAAGACTTAAGCAGTACATATGTATCACTTTTAAGTGATTCTTACCATAGCCGACCGTCCATCCCTGCACAAGACAAGGATTGACATAAACATGATAAAATCAACATTTTTTTATATGATCTAAACTCTTGAGGCACATTTGATCTTTTGGCAATTATTCATTTACTTTGAACGACAGAGCTATGACTCTGCCTTTATTTCTTTTCTTTTAGTCAGAGTCGAAGCCCGTCAGATAATAGAGTCGAGCTTCCAGATAACAGAGCCGAAGCCCCTAGATGACAGATTCGAGCTTCCAGATAATAGAACCGAAGCCCCTAGATGACAGAGTCGAGCTTCCAGATAACAGGGCCGAAGCCCCCAGATAACATACTGGCACCCATTTTCACATGGGGCTCGTAGTGCTTCTTCTCTTTTCTTTGATTCAGAGCCGAAGCTCCTAGATGTTTTATCTTTTCTTTTTAGCAAGGCAACAATTATTTGATTAAGGCACATTTCTACTTCAGCATGCATAACAAGGAGTCATATTCGGGACAATATTTATCATTAGCATGGCAGACATCATAGCGTTTCTTATTTGCAAGCAAGCAGTTCTACTTCTTATTCATACAGATTATCTAGCTTCTTGTATTAGCAAGGCAACAAGTCTTCTTATTAGCATGAAGATTAATTCTTTTCCAATTCTTAGCATAGCAACATGTGAAATCTCTTACAAGCATACATACTGGTTACCGTCTTGTTATTAGCATGACAAGGTTCTCTTCATCAAGGCAACATTTATTTTCTAGCAAGGCAATATGTAGATTCTCTTAAAACATACTCGATGATTTACCATCTTGTTATTAACAAAACCATTCGATCAAAAACTTAGATTCATATTAAGCGTAAGCGAATCAGCAAATGAGACTTCGTCCACTCACCCAGATCAATCGTCTTCTGTTGCAGAGCCAGCAATCCGATCTTTCTGTCTATCTAGTGCCTTCACGGAGCGGGGCACTACACCCCCTCCCTCTCTCTCTCCGACTATTTTGGTTGTTGGTGGTTGGGGGTGCGGATGGCTCGGGGGGAGGGGCAGGGGGGATGCGGGTGGTTGGGGGGTGAGTGGGGGGTGGCTGGGGGTGGGGCAGAGGGGACGAGGGCGTCTGGAGGAGGGGAGCTAGGGTTAGGGTTCGGGTTACGGGTGGGTATGTGTGGGGGGAGAGGGAGCGGGGGAGGGGAGCAGTGGGGGTAGGGCTGCTGGGGCAGGGGAGCAGGGGGGTTGGGGCGGCTGGGGGAGGGGAGCAGGGGGTGTGGGCGGCTGGGGAAGGGGAGCAGGGGGTGGGGGAGGGTTAGGGTTCGGGTTAGGGTTAGGGTTAGGGGTGGTGTAAGGGGGAGGGGGGCTTGGTCAGGGGAACCAATAGTGCCGAAAAATCTGATAATTTAGTAATAATTATTTGTTTTCCGACACCAAAAAATGTGATACTCTGATTCGAACGCACCGATAGTGCCGATATTTGTAACAAGTAGTTTTGTTGGTTGGTTAATTGGTAACATGGTGATCGGGACATATAGTCCCTACAGCCATTCGACTGGTGAGGCAGAAACTATGGTACGACATCGTGATCAGGACATAGTCCCTGTAGCCATTCGACTGGCGAAGCAGAAATTATGTAGCCGTAGATAAATTTGACTGTCCTCTGACCCTCATCCCTCGGCAATGATGATATGACAACCTATCACTATATCTTATATAGTAGTAGATGATGTCTTAGTATTACATTATGTGAGTTCATCTTGATTCTGTTACATTCTTCAGATTCTAGATACGATAAGGACATATACTACACCATATATACAGAACATAGATGATTCACACTAATGTATGCTAGAATAAATTTTGGGTTGTGTTCTGAGCCATCCGTTCTCACACGTGACAAAAAATTGACTTTTCTGTATTTTATCTGCTTTCGAAAATGTACTCAAACGAGATGATGGTTCCTTTAGTTAGCTTGCTTATGTTACAATTATATTACTTGTGAATATCGATCTTACCAGATGGCACCCATGACCTGAGGAGCAGCACGTCGTTTGAGGGAAACAGTGAATGCTGAAGTGGCTCCTCCTACTGTTAAGGAGGAAGTGGCACCGAAAGCTAGTGAGACCGGGAGTTCTATTCATGCAGCACTCGCAATGGACTACATCTCTCCTACCGCCGTCGATCCCACTTATTCGAGGTGGTTGCGTGATCGTATCACTGAGCGTTTGCGTGAGCTGCGTGGTTCTCATTAGCTATTAGTACTTATTTGTATTGGACTATTTGTATTTGGTTGTTTTTGTATTAGACTATTTGTATTGGACTACATATATGAATTTGTACTGTGTCAATCTCTGGATTGTATTGGACTACGACATGGTGATCAGGACATAGTCCCTGCAGCCATTCGACTGGCGAGGCAGAAACTATGTAGCCGTAGATAAAGTTGATTGTCCTCCGATCCTCATCCCCCGGCAATGATGATATGACAACCTATCACTATAACTTATATAGTAGTAGATGATGTCTTAGTATTACATTATGTGAGTTCATCTTGATTCTGTTACATTCTTCAGATACTAGAATGTATACTGCAGAAAGTGCAGACTAACATGAACTGGCACACGAAAAGGAGGAGATCAAAGCTGTAACAAGTAAAGTTGTATTTTGGATGTTCTACTCTTGTAAGTTCTTTGTTCACAAAGCAAGATATAATGAATACAGAACAAGTATCGAGTTTATAACTCTTGTAAGGTCTATACTTGATTACGAACTCGATACTTATTCTGTATATTTAATTATAGCTTGCTTTGTGAACAAAGAGTTTACAAGAGTTCTTTTTCTAAAGCACAACTTTTTGTGTTCCAGCTTAGAGCTCCTTATTTTCGTACGTCAGTTCATGTCGGTCTTCACTTTCTGCAGTAACTTCCTCCAATTAACCTCCCTCCCTCGGCAATGATGATACGACAACCTATCTTGATTCTGTTATTATAGTAGATGATGTCTTAGTATTACATTATATGGGTTCATCTTGATTCTGTTATATCCTTCAGATACTAGATTCGATAAGAACATATACTACACCATATGTACATAAAATAATGATCTACGCTAATGTATGCTAGAATGAATTTTGGTTTGTGTTCTGAGCCATCCGTTCTCACACTTAAAACATATATGAATTTGTACTATGAGAGCGCCGGAGAGAGTGAGAGCGCCGGAGGGGGGAGGAGAGAGAGTGAGAGAGTAAAATGGGGGAAAATGAATTGGTGGGGGGAATATAATTAGAATTTAGCGACGTTCATACTAACGTCGCTAAATTAGTCGCTACTAGCGACGTTTCGCGACGACTAGCTCATGTAACTATGTAGCCGTAGATGAAGTTGACTGTCCTCCGACCCTCATCCCTCGGTAATGATGATACGACAACCTATCACTATATCTTATATAGTAGTAGATGATGTTTTAGTATTACATTATGTGAGTTCATCTTGATTCTGTTACATTCTTCAGATACTAGATACTAGATTCGATAAGAACATATACTACACCATATGTACAGAACATAGATGATTCAAACTAATGTATGCTAGAATGAATTTTGGGTTGTGTTCTGAGCCATCCGTTCTCACACTTAAAACACATATGAATTAGTACTGTGTGTCAATCTTTGTTTTTGTATTTTCGGTGAACCCAGGAATTGGATTCTATATTTTGTATTTTGGATTCTGTATTTTGGCTCCAGTTCCAGCTCCATTTGCATTAATCTATGGTACGACATGGTGATCAGGACATAGTCCCTGCAGCCATTCGACTGGCGAGGCAGAAACTATATAGCCGTAGATAAAGTTGACTGTCCTTCGACCCTCATCCCTCGACAATGATGATATGACAACCTATCACTATATCTTATATAGTAGTAGATGATGTCTTTGTTTTACATTATGTGAGTTCATCTTGATTTTGTTACATTATTCAGATACTAGATACGATAAGAGCATATACTACACCATATGTACAGAACATAGATGATTCACACTAATGTATGCTAGAATGAATTTTGGGTTGTGTTCTGAGCCATCTGTTCTCACATTTGGCAAAAAATCGAATTTTCTGTATTTTATCTACTTTTAAAAATGTACTCAAACGAGATGACACCCGTTCTCACAGATGGCACCTAAGACTCGAGGTTCTCCCTTGAGGGAGGAACAGATGGCTGTGAAAGGGGAGGTGGCTCCAGCTCCAGAGGGCAGTTCCACCGAGAGAGCTGCTCCAGAAGTAATTTTTAAAGCCGAGGGAGCTGTGAAGGAGGAGGTGGCACCACAGGACAGTTCCACCGGGAGTTCCAGTCATCCATCTCCTATAGATATTGATCTGGCTGCCGCAGATCCTACTTATGCACGCTGGCTGAGGGAGTTCTATCTGCCCCAGCATAGACGACAGTTGATACATATATTGACTGGATTTGTTTTGATGGATATATCTCATCTGGATAATGTGATGGATATTTGTTTTGATGGATATATCTCCTTTTGGATATTGTGATGGATATTTTTTTTCTTGTGTGTGAAGTATATTGGTATAGCTTGCTGTGTGATACATATTGTGATGTATATTTGTTTGTGTGATGTGTGATGCATATTGTGATGTTCCAAGAGACTTGAAGAGACGACCAATTATTTTTGGTCTATTCTGGATTGTATTCTGCGGACCGGTGTTGAGTGTTCCACCGAAGGGGTCGGCGAACCCAGGGATTAGATTCTGTATTTTGGATTGTACATTTGCATTCTGGATTCTTTTTTTCAATTTTTTTCTTCAATTTGGCGACGTTTTTAGCGACGTTTATATTCGTCGCTAAACTTTAGCGACGAATATAAACGCCGCTAAAAACGTCGCTAAAGTGTTGACGTGGCAAGTAATCTGATGCCACCACATCGTCGCAAAAACGTCGCCAATGTGTCGCCAAACGGTGACCACTTGAAAATGTCACAAATAACGTCGCAAAATAGCGACGTTATAAACGTCGCTAACTAACGTCGCCCTAGCGACGTTTTCTCAATTAGCGACACGCTTTTTTCCGTCGTTTATTGAACGTCGCTGAAAACGTCGCTAATTTAGTTTAGCGACGTTTTGGCATAGTTTAGCGACGTTTTGGAACGTCGCTAATCTGACAAATTTTTGTACTGCAACACCGCTAAAAGTTTCCCCGCTTAAATAGAATAATATCCCAACCCCGAGAATGAATGAGGGCTAATTCCAAGGATACATCTATATTTTACTTGGACTAGCCCTTACTAGGGGACAGTCCATGAAAGTGGAAGTTTTACTGGGAATAGCCCAAAAATTACTTAGGGCTAGCCCACCCCCAAACCCTTTCTCCCACTTCATTTTCACATTTCTTTTCTCTCTCTTCTAAATTCTCAAACCCTAAAACCCTATTCTCTTCTCCACAACTACACTCCCAAAATTTCTAAACCCTAAATTTCTTCTCAATTCCTTCAAAGCCAATCAATGGCACTCAAGCCCAAACCCTCATCACAATTTTTTCCAAATCCAATCTAGGTCACATAAGTAATGATCAAAATAGTTTGATAAAACAGGTTATAACGAATTTAGTGTTCATGTATGTACCTTTCGAACACGACAAGTTAATTTTTGCATCAAATTATAACCATAGAATCATTGGTTTTGGCCCACAGTCGACCACAAAAATGACATGATTGCATGCAGTCTTGCAATAGAGTAAGACTGCATGCAGTATTGCAGTCCTGCAATAGAGTAGGACTGCATGCAGTCCTGGTTAATATTAGGACTGCATACTTGCATGCAGTCCTTCCTATTTTGTGACTGATAATATGGACTGCAAGCAGTCGTCCCACAGTCCTACTGTATTGCAAGACTGCAAGACTGCTTGCAGTCATGTCGTACTGCAGGACTGTAAGACTTCATGCAGTCCTACTGTTTTGCAGGACTGCAAGACTGCATGCAGTACTGTCGTTTTTATGGCCGACTGTAGACTAAAACTAATGATTTTAGGGTTAGGATTTGATACAAAAAATTAATTTTTTGTGTTCGAAAGATACATTCATGAACCATAAATTTGTTCTAACCTTTTTGATCAAACTATTTTGAGCATTACTTATGTGACCTAAAAATTTTTGGGAAAGAAGAGAGCAAGAGAGGGAGAAGAGAAGAGAGAAGTGAGCAACAAAAGAATTGATGGTATTTATACTCATATGTAAGCTAGTCTCAAGCAAAGAAAATGACTGACAAACTTGTAAATATTTGAATTTTTTTGGAATAGCCCCTAGCAAAATATAATGTGTCCTTAGATTTAGCCATGAACGAGTTGAATAGTTCTCTCATCTCTCACCTCGGTAGGGAGGAGACTCTTCAGTGAATCCGAATCCATAAAATTTGAGTCCACCACTTAGCAACAGCAAACACAACTGCGCGCCCAGCAACAATGAAGCAATGGCAGCGCCGGCAGCAACTGCACTGAGAGGAAGAGGAGGGTGGTCATGATTGATCTCGCAGTAGTATATACTAAGGGGGCGTTTGGTACGCGGTATTTTTTTTATTTTTGGGAAAATTTAAGATGGGAATCTATTACCACGTTTGTTTGGCTTATAAAAAATTTATTCCCGGGAATTATAAATACCCGGGTAAATAGTTTACCCACAAAACATGAAAATTCTATCCCTTGAGAATAGGTGGATTTTTTTTTTTTTTTGCCCGGGCAAAAAAAAAAATTGTCTAAATTTTTTTTCCTTTTTTGATCAATTTTGATTAGTTTTCAACATTTTTTCGTTTTTTGTCGTTTTTATCGTTTTCTTTCTCGTTTTTTGTCGTTTTTACCAATTTTTTGTCGTTTTAAGCGTTTTTTGTCGTTTTTAACCCATTTTTGTCTTTTTTTCACTTTTTGATTATTTTTTGTCGTTTTACATAAAATCGCTTTTTTGTCATTTTTACCATTTTTTTTGTCGTTTTAAAGCAATTTTTTGTCGTTTTTAACCTTTTTTGTGTGTTTTGATTTTTTTTTTCATTTTTAATCGCTTTTTGTCATTTTTTTTGTCGTTTTTTACCAATTTTTTGTCATTTTAAGCGATTTTTTGTCGTTTTTTACCCATTTTTTTGTCTTTTTGTTACTTTTTGATTTTTTTTGTCATTTTTAATCGCTTTTTTGTCAGTTTTTGGTCGTTTTTTTTTACCATATTTTGTCGTTTTTTACCAATATTTTGTCGTTTAAAGCAATTTTTTGTCGTTTTTTTTATTAACCCTTTTTTGTCTTTTGTCACTTTTTGATTATTTTTTGTCATTTTTTTTCGTCTTTTTGTCATTTTTATACCAATTTTTTTGTCGTTTTTACCCATTTTTTTGTCTTTTTTTGTCACTTTTTAATTCTTTTTGTCATTTTTGTCATTTTTTGTCGTTTTTACCAATTTTTTATCGTTTTAAAGCGATTTTTTTGTCGTTTTTAATCCATTTTTTGTCTTTTTTGTCAGTTTTTGATTATTTTTTGTCGTTTTTTACCCAATTTTTGGCCTTTCTTGTTGCTTTTTTTTGTCAATTTTTGTCCGTTTTAAGCGATTTTTTGCGGTTTTATAGATTTTTTTTTTTTGTTTTTTCCGATTTTTAGTCCGTTTTTTGTCGTTTTTGTCGTTTTTATTGTTTGGTCATTTTTACTGATTTTATTCGTTTTTTTGTCAATTTGTTCGCTTTTTCGTCGCTTTTACCGATCTTTTGTCATTTTAACCAATTTTTGTCATTTTAACCGATTTTTTTCCTTGTTTGTCGTTTTGATCGATTATTTTTCGTTTTTGTAGCTTTTTAGTTATTTTTTGGTCGTTTAACCGATTTTTGTTGTTTTTAACCCATTTTTTGTCGTTTTTAACCAATTTTTTGTCGTTTTAAACCGATTTTTTGTTGTTTTTTGTCGTTTTTGTCGCATTTTGGTTGTTTTGTCGTTTTTAACCGATTTTATGTCGTTTTTGTCGTATTTTGGTTATTTTTGTCGTTTTTATCCTTTTTTGTTATTTTTTGTCGTTTATACATTTTTTCGCTTTTTGGTCATTTTTGTCGTTTTAAACCGATTTTTTGTCCTTTTCATCGTTTTTGTCGTTTTTTGTTATTTTGTCGTTTTTATCGATTTTTGTCGTTTTTACCGGTTTTTTATATTTGTTCATTTTTTTTCGTTATTATTATTTTTTATTTTTTTCCCGGGAATATTTATATTGTCACCAAACATGGGAATGTAATTTTCCAGGAAATTTAATTCCTTGAAATTTGATTCCCGGTAATATAGAATTTCCGGCAATATAATATTTCGCATACCAAACGTCCCCTAAAAGTATTATATTTGCACTTTCTCTAGCGTTTGCTTGCTTCATGAAAATTATCTCTCAGATTCCATGTTAGTGTGCTTAAAGGAAAAATGATATATGGCCGGTGGTCTCTGCCCACGAACTGTGACCGCGGGTCTCGTGTTGTGATTGCATTGGCCCATCATATTTGTTTGAGCCCATCACCGAAATCTCAGCTAATAAAATGCTAACACATTGTCCACGGTTATAGATCGCGGGAACTAGCTAGGAAGAATGAAATAAAACACATTTGTGTGCATGTTTTCGTATGCATGTTTTCTTTTCTGTGGCAGTGGCCAACGAGTTACCAACGCCCAACACTCTGAAAGACTGTTATCGCTAATCTGGACACCAGCATTTCCGAGGAGGAGGAGACGAAGAGGGACTGGCCTAGCCTGTGCGATGACATCCTAAAGCTGATCCTGCGGCGCCTCGGTCTCATCGATCATCTCAAGTTTGGTTGGGTCTGTCGCTCGTGGAGATTAGCCCGGTTCGGCCACCGCGGCGGCAGCAACACCCCTCCGATCCGATACACTACTCCCTTGCTGCTGCCCATGTGACACCCGCTCTTCTCCCCTAATCCTCGATGCCGCTTCATCAGCCCTTCCGACGGCTGGAGCTGCAGACTTTCCCTCTCCGAGCTGACGGCCTCCTGTTGTATCGGGTCCTCGAGGGGCTGGCTCGTCATGTTCCGAACCTGCCAACTTTATCTCTACAACCCCTTCACCCTCGGAAAGATGATGCTGCCGAGGACTCTTCTTCAACGTCCCTGCGTTGTGGTCACCTCGCCATCCGAGCCTACGAACCCTAATTTCGTAGATATAACCTTCTGCTTACGGAGCAGGTCCTTCTCGTACCTCCGGCTTGGCGACGCTATGTGGTCGCACGACGGGCACCACGATTTCGAATATTTCGGCACGGTGCAGCAGGCGGTCACCGCCGGGGGGAAGTTCTACGCCCTGACGAATCGGGGCTACTTAGCGTGCATCGACGTCGATGGCGGCAGCCCTATGTTGACTTGGCTCGACCGGGTCGAGCTCAACACGCTGACGGAGAGCGCCTACGTGGTGGAGTCCGATGGCGAGCTCCTGCTCGTGATCATCAAGCTCTCAGCTGGACACGACGACATCGAAGCTGGTGCAGGCGGAAGCGGCGACGCTGATCAGGGACAGACCGCTGTTCTTGGGGGCGAAGGGCTCGATGTCGGCGGAAGCGAGGGGACAGTCCCGGGTCTACGCCGCGGATCTCGGGACGTACGGCGCGTTCGATTTCGAGGGAAGGGGAAACGGGGTGCGTCCCGTTCATATCGACGGGAGCTTTCGTCGCGGTCGCCGGTGCGAGGCCATCTGGGTGCTGCCGCAGCCGATGTACCGGGATCGGGAACCCAGCCGGAGGATGGCATTGCACAACTGCTTGGCGTTCGTTCTCTACTGCTTCTGCAGATTTCTCTTGATCCAACCGTTGGTTGTCACACTGATCACGTTGTTGGCTATGAACTCGCTAATTTCTCTGGCGGTGACGTTCCTTTTTGAGAAAATGCACTAGCTCTGCTGTTAGTTACGACTAAAATTGTAAGGTTTTTTTTAATGCATGTTACTTTATTTTATTTTTTTTTAATTCTTAAATTTGGAGTCGAGAGTTAAAGTAGAGGTCTTGTAAAAAGTTTTGGGATGTTTGATTTGAACACACGTTGATCTCTTGTTCATGGCATGGTTTCAACTTGTTGTCACTCATCTGTATAGATCTCTTGATTTCGTGCTCTGTTTCTTTTCCCCTATATATTACTCTATTTAAAGATGAAGTTGTAGTATCAAAGTTAATTTGCAAAAAACTAAATAGTTCTCGCGTAGCCATAATTTTTATTTTTATCTAGAGGGTACGATGGTTACTATTCACGAGGATTTGATTGACGTATTACAAATGCATCGGTAACAATAACCAATCGTGAGCACGTAAAATGACGATCCGGTCAACTATTATGACAAGATGTTGCGTATCAAAATTACAGGGGACACAGCTGTGACCCTTTGGAACCAGCTAGATACACTAGTCCCGTTTAGACTCGATGACATGCGTGCAGTACCAAGGATTTTGTGAATAAGTGAGTACCTTAAGATCTTGTCGATCACAATTAGTTGAAGTAGGGTTGATCAAATCCTCATTCATAAATGGTAAAGATTTACATTCAGTAATAGTCATTATTATGAAGAAACTTAGAACTGAAGTACGGCTAATGGGCTGAATTTGGCGTTTCTAGCTGTCATCATCTTTTTTTATTTGACTAAACAAAGCCCTCAAAGTAGCAATTGGGGACTAACAGGAAACTGAGCTCAATTGCGAGAGAATGAGTCACTAGTGGAAAAAAGCCATATTAGGAACTCAAGTTTTCGCTCTACAAGGGCTGAGCTACAATTATGACATACGCGTCTGATGCAAAATACAAAGTGTACGTGTCATCAGGGTGCCACTTTGCGCCCCGAGCTGGTCTAGCGTGGTTAGTGTTCCAGCGGCAGCTGGTTTAGCATGGCAGCATTCTTGTGTGGTTGTTTCTTGTGTGGTTGTTTCTGCTTTGTAGGGGAGGCCCGGAGGAGAGGCAAACATGGCTTGTACCCTCTGGCTCCAAATTTCTATGGGCCCCAATTTTTTTAAAAATGAATAATAATAATAAAAACGAGCATCCCACACCCGAAAGGTACCCCACATAGGCCTTTCCCGAACCCCCCCCCCCCCCCCCCCCCCCCCCCCCCCCCCCCCCACTCCTAGAATCCTTCACAAGGATTCCGCGAAGTAAGACTACACAAAAAAAGACTACGACGGCAGACAAGTTACTCTCTCTCTCTCTCTCTCCTCTCTCTCTCTCTCTCTCTCTCTCTCTCTCTCTCTCTCTCCTTGAGTCTTAATCCAAAGAGGAGACGAAAAGGGTGAGATAGAGGTATCAATGTGAACCTGATTTTTTTTTTTTTTTTTTTTTTTTGAATCAAACCTGATATTTTACCAAGACTTTTATTTTGAGAATTGAATATTTTGTAACTTTTGTTCCTCGATATTGGCTTTATTATGTTTTTTGAGTTCCCTCTGTCGTCCATGATTGAGGACATTCCTCTTTGCCCCCCACCTTTTCAATTATGGGTTCTATTGACGTAGTTTTTTTTTTTTTTTTGAAAGTTCCAAGTTATATTTACATATAATTTACTTTGCACAGACACAAGCACAAACTTGAAATTTTGCATCTATTAAAATTTAGGATACATATTGTTTGTAGTAGATCTTCGGTCTTCCTTCGTAATATCTCTATTTATGCACGTTTTCATAGTAACTAAGTTTCAATCAGCTTTTGTAGTATATTTACCTCACTATGTGTTGTGAGTTATAGTTAATTCCACGTTGGTGTTGAATACCGATGAGCCGATAGCGATGAGTCTTTTTGTTTATCTTTGTACTTAAGATTTCACACTTAAAATTATAGGTTCCTAGTGTTAAATATCTTTTTGTAAATCTATACACTTAAGATTTCACAATGATTTCATTTTCAAACTGAAATATTTCGTAACTTTTGTTCCTCCTGATTTTGGATTTTTTTTTTATGTTTCTTGAGTTTCTCTGTTGTTGATAAATTAGGCAAACATGCCCATATATCTCAATCCTAGTATTGAAAAAACATAAACAAGAAATGTTAAATAACATATTGCATCGAAAAAAATTTCAACTACGAAAATAGTATTGCCATTTGCCAAGATATATTCCTAATACAAAATTTAGAGTTAGCTGGCATGTAACAGGATTAATCTTGCTGCTCTTGTATGTACACGAGTACGCTGATCGAGCCACGCTTCAGTGCATGAGCAGAGCAGCTCCTCCCATCGAGATTAGTGTGGGGTCGTTCAATACAGTTGAACAGAAAGGAAGTAGTTGAGATGTTGGTTATCGCTCTGTTACTACTTTTATGTGCATGTTTGTGCTAGTGACTGAAAGCGTCCATTTTACAAAACCACTTTCAAAATAGTTTATATTGAATGGACTTGACACTCCAAGGGACACTGCACATAAATAAAAAGGAGTCATGTTTCTTTTCCCACAGCCGGCCCTAGCTTGCGATCGGGCATGGATCGTCCGCCCCCCTCCCATCTGAGCGCCTCCTCCGACGGTCATGGAGGCGGAGGTGCTCCCCTCCCCTCGGGCTCTCCCCCCTTTCCCCCTTCAGCCGTCCTCCCCTCCCCCCTCCCCCTCTTTCCAAGCTCGTGGATGTTGCTCAGCCGGTTGGGCTCGGTGCCGTAGCCGCGGGTTCGGCATCGGCGGGGGCGGGGGTACATCTGTCCGCCTTGCTCACTCGCCTCCCCCCCCCCCCCGGCCGAGGCTTCGCCTCTCTCGGCGCTCTTTTCCGGCTGCGGACTTTCGAACGGCGGCGCCCTACTGACCCGCGCCCCCGACTAAGGACCAATGGCGGATCTGCTCCACGCCCTGGAGGATCTGTACCTCTTCCGGCGGGGATGGCCCCTCCGGCGGTGTCCCCTGCGGCAGAGTCCCCATCGGTTCCTGTCACGGTGCACGTCGATTCGGAGCGGGATCTCGGTTTCAGCGTGCAGCGGGCCGCCCGCTCCTGTGCTGAAGCGACCGCTGTCGCGTCCCTGCCACCCTTGATCCCCCCTCCTCGGCCTTTCTCCGTCTCGGGAGGCTTTTTGGCTATTTCCTTCTCCGCGAAAGAGTGGTCCGCCCTCTCCGCCCCTTTTCACTTCGCCCTGGTCGGGGAGTTCCTCTGCGCGAAGCCTCCAGTCGCCGTGGTTCGCAGGATTATTGGGAAGATGGGTTTCCTCGGTCCGATCTCCGTGTGCGTCATTGGCGAGCGTCATCTACTGTTCCGACCTTCTCTGGAGGCGGATTATCTGTAACGCCCATAGTTCGTATTACGTATTGTGGTATACGTGTACGAAATCCCGACCCGTAATTAGACTTATTTTGCTTAGCTTGATCCTGGTTTAATCTTGCCTTGGTTTATTTTAGGTTCATCTTGGATCGACTTATCTTGATTGGCTAGTCTTGGGTTTGCATTGGCATAGGTTAGTTAGCATTTCCTGGTTAATGTGGTTATCCTGGCCTTGGCCTTCATTAGGCTCGGTTTGGGTTGATATACAAACCCCTACCTACCACCATCCCTCATTTATTAACCCAACCACCATTCTCTCTCTTCATTCATTACACATTTACTCCTCTTCTCTTCTTCTTCCTCATCTCCTTCTCCACCCACACCACCGTGGCAAGTGCAACTTGCTATCACAAGAGAACACCATGCTTTTATGGATCACTTAGCTTCCTTGCTTGCTTTTAAACTACTTTAGAACTTGGCCTTTCTCATTTTGATGCATGGATTTTCGTAGATCTAGGTTTTAGCATTCTTTCATTTTTTTGGTTTTGATATACTAAACTGGCTTGTTTTTCGAAAACTGAGAATCCCATGTGGTAGACATCCTGATGTTACGCAAGTTTGGTTTTGGAATAGTTGGATTTCATGGAGTTTTGGTCGAGATGGGGTTTTATCTCGAGTTCTTGAGCTTTACACCTGCTTATGCTGGCCTTGGAGAGAAGATGAAGTTTTACGCACACGATCTCACGTGCTAGCACAATATTTAGTCTTACGCCCATGTTTTATGTGCCAGCGTATCATTTACCCTTTTTACGCACACGTTTCTACGTGTCAGCGTAATATTCCCCTTTTATGCACACGCATTACGTGCCAGCGTACTCCGTTTTATGTCGAGTTCATTCGAGTTTACGCTCGGGGCCATCTCGCTCGCGTAAAATCGTGCTCGCATAAAACTCTGGCTCGAGCAGACTCTCGCGTAGATAAAGTCTTGCTTGAGTGTTTCCTAGCGTAGAGGTCCGCTAGCGTAGAGCGCATGCTAGCGTAAAATTTTGCTCGCCTGCACTCTTGCTCGCGTAGGGCTTCCTATCCCTAGGTCTTGCCCGCGTAGAGCTATTTTTACGCTCGGTGTCTCCTTGGCCTAGCGTAGTGTTGCCCGCATAGAATCTCGAGCCCCCTCCCCTTAGCGTATTCTATCGCTTTTATATTCTTACGCCTTTTGTTATAAACTTAATAACTTGAATTGATTGATACGACTGGACTAATAATTGTACGTGACATGGTGTGACAAGTAATTGACCTGACATGACAAGACATGACAAGTAACATGACCTGATAGTGGCCCGTCGTGGCGCACCCTGGATAAGTAAACCTGACATGATCATATACCTCGATAAGCTGTTACGACGGCTAGCATAACATGACAAGAATGGTATGACAAGACATGACAAGCAAGCCTGATGAAAACTATTGAATGCTGTTGTGATGGCTAGTATGACATGACAAGAATGAATGGCCTGGACACCGTGGATGATTACGTTTGTGCATATGAACCATTACTGTTTTGCATCATGTCTAGGGCAGGGATCCCTGAGTACCACGGTCAGGGGTACCTACTAAAATTCACTAAGGCTAATAACTAGAATAACCCAATAGTCATGAAGAGATTTCTCAGCTACAGGTAATCCCGTTATCTGGGCGCACAAGTGGACTTGTAGCCTGCCGGCGAGTAGGGCACATTTCCAGCACACTGTCATGTGTTGTACCCTTCAAGAACAAAATATATTCGACCTGGATAACCTGGATGGTCTGCAGGGCTTGTGGATGTTGGAATAGTCTCATTGCATCTTGCTAGTAGCTAGGCCTGTGATAACCCTAGTTAGTTAAAGTATCAAGCCGTACTCATTGCTTGGCCGTGAATGATTGGATGGATTCTAATCCAGTCTAGTCTTGTCCTGATCATGTACAATACTGTAACATGACCTGACTGCTTGTGCCTTATTTTATTGATAAATGGTAGGAAACCAAGTTTCGTTCAGGTGCAGAGTTACAACCCCGGTCCTTGTTTGGTTTACGGGTTGTAACTTGGTTATCTGAATAGTTCCATGGTTATCTTATCGTATGTCATCCTAATTTTTTTATATACCTTAAGTCTTTTATTATATAATTATATTCTTGTGCTAATTGCTGGTTTTAGTTCTTAAGTGAAGCCTCCTTTGTGGCACTTGCTCTTTCTGGGATCTGATCCAGCTGGTTTTGTATGGCCAGATACCAGAGTAGCTCCAGAGGATCTACCTCCCTTCCAGCCAGATGGTGACCACCAGGCGTAACCAAGGCAACGAGTGGGTTTCCCTTTTGTTCTCCCACTTTAATGTAAAAAAATATTCTTTTGAGACGTTTAGCCGACGAGCACGTGTTAGCTCAATTGTAATTTACTTACTGTCTGCCTACGGGCTGTAACATGAATGATAAATCCTAGGGTTGATCATATATGACTAAAACTCTTGCTAGTCTTCACATTTTGTATGACTAGCTTCATGATCATCTAAATATGTAATGTATGGGACGCCTTACTATTGTATATTTGATGCTCTAACATCTTGTAATTGCTTTTACTTGCTTGAGAATGAGACAATAAGCTTGTTCACGACCATAAGAGACTGATGGCTTGTAGTTAAACCCTCATGTATCTAGACAGTCGTGACCGTATAGCGAGGTAGATTTCATTTTAATATACGTAGCTGGCTATGGATGCCCCCGCTCTCCAGTATTCTGGTTCTGGGGCGTTATATGGTTTAAGTGGTGGCCCATGCAGGTCGTGTAAATCAAGATATGTGAGGATTTACCGAATAGATGTCTCAATCAGCTCTCGTCCTTGATCTTTGCTCGTATCCTCTGAATCCCTGAATTCTTGACCTGATCACATGCTTGTATCTTTGATCTATCCTGGTCCTTCCTTATTGTTCCTTGTGTCGTCTTCTTCAGCGGCATTGTTCCTGGTCCTACCGATCGGCAAGACGGAGTACCTCCCGTGGACCAGCATTAACCTGGGGATCAAGACTAGCATTCAGGAGTAGCATCCAGAGTCATGCCAACTGGAAGTCAAGAGCCACCAGTTCAGCCAGTCCAGCCTGCAGAGCCTGATGACGGCACCTTGGTGGGTCTCATCAGGACATTGTTAGCCTCTCAAGATTGTCGGAGCGATGCCCTGCACCAGGCAGTACAAGATACTTTGAACAGAGGCGGTCATCAAGGGAACTAGGCAGCCAACAGCTTCAAGCATTTGAACCATCCGTTCTTTGACGGCAGCGAAGATGTGATTACCGCAGATACTTGGCTGCAGGACACAGAAGTGATTCTAGAAGCGGCAAAGACGCTCGAGAATGAGAAGGTGGTGGTGCTATGCCTGCAACTATTCGATCTTGCCCGCAGCTGGTTGGCGACGCAGGCCGTTGGATCAGTGGCACCTATTGCATGGACAGTATTCCGAGAGAGGTTCCAGACCAAGTATTTTGATGTTTTAGCTCGGTATAATCTACAGATGAGGTTCACCAATCTGAAGTAGATGGGCAGGACGGTCGACGGATATACGGCCGAATTTTCGAGACTTAGTCGGTTTGCTCCCAATTTGGTGGCGACCGAGTTTGATAGAGCCCAGCAGTTCCAACAGGGACTCCATCTAGAGATTCTATTGGCAGTGGAGCAATTTGAGCATCAGACTTTTGATGCGGTATTGAGAGCAGCTAGGAGGCATGAGTATACCTCCCAGAGGATCGTGGATAGGACTGGAGGTCGGAAGCGATCTCACGGCCAGATGAATCAGTCTTCAGCACCAGCCCCGGCAGCAAGGGCTTTGACAATTGGGACTCCGAGGCGGGCGGCCTCAGTGACGTCCGTTCAGCATTCAACCCCGACGAACTCTCAGCAGTAGAAGCAGTCTTCCGCAATGGGTTGCACTCATTATGGGAAGCAAGGACATGTGGTGGCAGAATGTTGCAGAGCACAGGGATTGTGCTTGGTTTGTGGAGCACCGGACCACAGGGTTGGAAACTTCTCGAATAGGGGTACACCACAACAAAAATACCCTTTAATGACGCTTGATATGGGGTTTTAATGACGGCTGATAAAGAAGCGTCATCAAATTTCAGCCAGACTGTAATCTATGACGGTTATATATAAAAGCGTTATTGAATGTCTCTAAGTGGTACGAGCGTTATGGAAAAAACACAAATTTTAAGTCGAAATCTCGACTCTCCCGCACTTACTCCCGCACTTAAGTCGAAAAGCTCCCTTCTCCCGCACTTACTCTCTTTCTCCTTCTCTCTCTCCCGCCACTCCCCAACTCCCTTCCGCCCTCTCTGGCGCTCCCGAACTCCTCTCAGCCCGCTCCGGCGCTCCCGATCAACTCCCCTCAGCCCGCTCCCCTCTCGCCGCGCCCCAACTCCCCTCAGCCCGATCAACTCCCCAAGGTTTGTCCTATTTTTTTTTCTTAGTTTGTGCCCTAATTTCTGCCTCGATTTGATTTTAGTAAAATGCCCTAATGCCTCGACTTGATTTTAGTAAAATGCCCTAATTTTGACCTAGTTTCTATTTCCTAGTTTTCGAAAGATGGCTGAAATATCTTTGAATGCATGTTGAAATCTTTGAAAGAATTTTCTTTTTTTTACTAATTTGTGATGCATTTTCTTCGTCCGCGCATTGGTTCATCTTCTTGTTTCTTTCTTTGTTGGTTCTTGCAGTGTGAAAGGGTGTTAATTCCATTGCTTTAGGACGAATACTTACAAGTTCAACTTCATGGAGACACGTTCGGGTAGCAAGGTTTGTTTTGGTTCATGGAGACATGTTCTTTTCAATTGCCCTATTTTCTAGAAATCATGGACAAGAAAGAGATCAATGTCCCTGTAACGTCGTGTATGACACATGTTGAACACGGCATTTTTACACTCGAAATTACTCCAGGTCACGCAGAAATCGGTACCGTGTCTGTGTATGTGCCATGTCATATTGTCTTTAAATCAAGTCCTGTTCTTTTTAGATTAAAATACTCCAGGCAATACAATTTATTTTTTACAGTGTGCACGTTGCTCATGCATTGAGGGTGGGATGGATCTTTGACATCAATATATGCAATTGTTTGACTGTACATCTTTAGATTAAATGATATCGGTCATGTTGGATGTGAGCGTTGACCAACTTTTTTTTTAGGTTTATTTGACCCTCTTTTGTAGTTATGTAGATGATTCATATAATGGTTGATTCCAGAATTCATCTCATATAAAACCTGATTTTGGGATTCAATTACAACACATAACCTGAGAATTAGTTCACTGATTTCCCATTTAATTCATCGACACTCACATGATACACCATCACTAATGTGAGCTGTCATTTTTCCCAAATCCTGAGAACTGCATTGGGCTGAATTCTGGGTTATATACTCTAATAACTGAGGCTGTTTACACAGACTTCCTCACCCTGCTTTATACCTTCCTGCACACATGTTTTCCCACACACTCTCACATTTTCTGTCACTCACACACTCACTAACACACACATGCCTACACTGTTCAGCCCTTCGACACACACACAAGCACTCATGATTCACACACACACATATTCACTGTCACCTCATTCTAAATTCTGAGAACAAATTGTTCCCCTCATGTTGATCCTCACACTCTCATGGATGACAAAGCACTTAATCGGTGTTTTGCTTTATTATACAGAGGAATAGATCATGGATGACAAAGCACCTATTATCGGAAGAATATAGAGCCGGAGTTGATGAATTTATGGAGCATGTTAAAGCTAGTGGGGATGATCTCGACTTCGTTAGATGTCCATGTAATGAGTGCGAGAATCTCTATAGTATGAGTTTAGAAGATGTAAAATTTCATTTGACGACAGTTGGTATCGATCCAAGGTATACTAGATGGATATGGCATGGAAAAGTTGATCCTAATGAAGTGTGTGAGGATACATGTGCGTCTATTTATAAGGACTATGATATGGATACTTTAAATGATGTGGCAGATACACTAGAGATGTTTCATGCATTAAAAAGGAACGACATTGAAGGAGATGATGAAGAGAACTTTAATTCATTGCTTGATGATGCTAAGAAACCATTGTATAATGGTTGTAAAAAGTATACGAAGCTATCTGCGATAGTGAAGCTCTTTAGTATCAAGGCCAAGAGTAGTTGGAGTGATAAAAGCTTTTCAGATGTGTTGACATTGTTCGCCGACATGCTTCCGGGAGAAAATGAATTGCCTGTAAGTACTAGGGAGGCTAAGCGTTGCTTCTCAATATTTGGAATGGGATATAAGAGAATACATGCATGTCCGAATGATTGCATACTCTATAGAAAAGATTATGAAAATGCAATCTCATGTCCTACGTGTGGAACGTCGAGATATAACGTAAAGAAGAATATGTCTGAACAAAGTCAGGAAGAGCAAAAGAAGGACATCCCAGCTAAAGTTCTATGTTACTTTCCACCTATTTTACGCTTTAAAAGGTGGTTTCGATCGGTACAAACATCAAAGAATTTGACATGGCATGTAGACGGAAGGGAAGTTGATGGCCAATTGCGTCATCCCGCAGATTCACCTACGTGGAAGACAATTGATGATAAATTTCCAGAGTTTGCAGCAGAAGCAAGAAACCTTCGACTCTCTCTATCAGCCGATGGGATTAATCCATTTAGTTCACTCAGTAGTAGGTACAGTTGTTGGCCTGTAATGCTAAATACTTATAATTTACCACCTTGGTTGTGTATGAAGAGAAATTTCACATTGTTGATATCAGGCCCCCAACAACCTGGAAATGACATAGATGTTTACTTAGCACCATTGATTGAGGATCTCCAGTTGCTGTGGAAGGATGGAGTTGTGACTTACGACGCCTATCGGCAAGAATCTTTTACATTGAGAACTGTATTGTTATGGACTGTTAACGATTTTCCTGCATATGGCAACTTGTCTGGTTGTTGTGTGAAAGGATATTTTGCTTGTCCAATATGCAACGAAAATACTTATTCAGATAGATTGAAACATTGCAACAAGAATATTTATACTGGTCACAGAAGGTATTTGCCGCATAACCATTCTTTTCGATCACAAAGAAAGGCATTTAATGGTGACAAAGAGTTTGGAACTCATCCTGAACCATTAAGTGGGGAACAAATATTAATGAAGGTTGCGGGGATTCCGGTTTCTTGGGGGAAAAAGAAGATGTTCCAGAAAAAGATATCAGAGAAGAAGACTTCAAAGAAGAAGAAGGAAGCAGAAGTGCAAAAGAAATTGACACCAAAGAAGAGGAAAAAAGAAGTACAAAAAGACAAAGTTACAAGTTGTTGGAAGAAGAAATCCATTTTTTTTGAGCTAGAGTATTGGAGATATCTTCCTATTAGACATAACTTGGATGTCATGCACATTGAGAAGAATGTCTGCGATAGTATCATTGGGACCCTATTAAATATTCCTGGAAAAACAAAAGATGGGATCAATAGTCGCAAAGATCTTGTAGAGATGGGCTTAAGGAAAGAATTGGCACCTCATGGAGAAATGGAAGTTGTTCAAGATGCAATTGGGTCTTTAGTAGCTTGGCCCAAAGATTTTATTGTTGGTGGTCTTCAGGTAATATTATTTAATGCTAGTGTCAATATCTTTTATGAAATTGTTGAAAAAAATTCCAATTTAATCTGACAATGTTCAACCTTTGAAGGTTGCTGGCTGTGGTAGGGAGTTAATTGACACTTTTGGAGAGATAGTAGAAAGCATTAAGGATACCGACCCTCATCTTAAAATACCATTGGAAGGAATGTTTGGAACCTTTACTCCAAATTGTTACGTTATCTTTCTAAAATCGTTCTGCAGGAGTTATGTAGGATGGCATGGCTAGATGTGAATCCTGTTGTTGCCTATATGAGGTAAGAAATATGAAATTTATATTTTAAAATTTATATTTTGCGATTGACACCATATTCAACTATTCTTTTGGCTTTAGGTTTTTGCTTGATAAATTTCCAAACTCTCGGGAGCTTTTGGTAATGTTCAACCCTTCTGCTATGAGTAATGCATCCGGGCCTGCAATAAGCAATCTGGTTAGAGAAAGGCTCCAAGAGGCTAAGAAAACCCAAATTTGCTCACTACTAAAATAACCCAGATTAGTGACGTCAGGAGACGTCGCTAAATACAAAAAATACGTCGCTAAAAATGATTTGCGACGTATTTAGCGACGAAAAACGTACGTCGCTTATAGGCAAGTCGCAGATGATACTTTCGTCGCCGAACGTCGCTATTTGCGACGCGGCGTCCATTGTCGCTAGACGTCGCTAAATGAGCGACAGAGAGCGACGTATCAGTACGTCGCCAACATTGCGACGTAAAGCGACCACTAGCGACGCTTCAAAAGTTTATAAATGATGACGAGGCATGGCATCCACGTGGCCACGTGGGCAACTTAGCGACGTATATTAGCGACGTCGAGCGACGTAACGTCGCTAGTTAGCGACGTCTATTTGCCGTCGCAGTATGTCGCAGAACGTCGCTATACGTCGCTAATGTTAAAAAAAATTTTAAAAAATATAATTGATATTTTTATTATGCTGTGTTTCTGTGTTTACAGTGTGTGTGAAGTGCAGTGTTCGAACCATCGACAGTTTCGCTTACTGTTCTATGTTTTATCTTGGATAGAAAGAGCAACAGTTCAGGGTGCACTTCTCAGAGCTTCCTCTTCACGTCCTTCACCTTCTCGAGAACCTTTACGACGTCCGAGAAAGTGAAGGACGTGAAAATGAAGCTCTCAGAAGTGCACCCTGAACTGTTGCTATTTCTATCCAAGATAAAACATACAACAGTAATCGAAACTGTCGATGGTTCCGAACACTGCATTTCACATTCACTGTAAACACAGACACACATCATAACAAAAATACACAATATATTTTTTAAAATTTCGGCAGCACCTCCTTTGTATATCAGATCATCGCTTATAACCCAGCGTAGGTATATTTGTCATCCCATCGCAGATATCACAAAGTAAATATCACAATAAAAATAGGAGGCAGTGCAAAGTAAATATCACAGACACACATCCTCACAAACATCCAATAGAGTCAAATAAAAATGAAAGATGATAAAAAGTCTCCCACCAAGTGTATAAACAACAGTGTATGAATAAACAATTTGCCCATAGGGCCAATACATACAAGTCATAAAAAACCAATAAAATTACTGCAGACCCCTGCCGCGCAACTGGGATAGAATGTAGTCATACTGCTCCTGGGTGAGCTGTACCGTAGGGACAGTAGGAGGCAGTACAATGTCTGGAGTCGGCGTCGGAGGCAGTACAGTATCTGGAGTCGGCGCCGTCGATGGACCCGGAGGACGTACCTGCTCCAGCTCTCGCAGTTGCTCACCATGCGCAGCAAGGGTACTCACCACCTTCTCAGTATACTGAGCGAGTGAGGCAGATAGGCTCCTCTGCGATCCCTCCAGCTCGACCTGTCTACGCTCTGTGCACTGCGTAGACTCGGTGAGCGTCTGCAAGTTGGCAGCTGCAGCCTGATGCAGACTCATCAGGTCCTGTATACTGCGCTCGACCGCATCAAATCGTCCGGTGACGATCGGAGGGTCGGATCGTCGCTCGACCGCATCAGAAATCTGCTGCTGTAACTTGTTTTCCATAAATAAATTCCTTTATTTATTGTGTATCTGGGAAAATTATAACTGTGGGAATCTGATCTAGAAGACGATCACTTTATCCCTTGGACTATGCGAAGAAGAAAAGCTCTCAAAATTTTGACAGTAGATAACTATGTATCTATCCAATGAATGAGAAAAAGAACTCTATTTATAGAGTCAAAAATAATAACTGAAAAGATAACTGTCTTCACAGCCTGTGCTTAGTTGAAAATCACGCAGGATTTAACATACGCAAGGTTGTGAGCAGTTACTGGACGTAGCCTGTAACTGTTGGACACATGGCAATCATGCATGAGTCGTGTGCAAGTTACAGGACACGCAGGCGAGAGATCAGTGGCATGGCTGCCACGTACTCTAATTTGATGAAATCCACGCAGACTTGTTGAAGACGAAATCCACGCAGACTCGGGGTAGAAAGCTTCAAAATCTACGCAAACTTGGGGCAAGAAGCTTCAGAATCCACGCAGACTTGATGAAAAAAACTTCAGAATCCACGCAGACTTAAGGAAAAAAACTTCAGAATCCACGCAGATTTGAGTGAAAACTCAAAATACACGCAGACTTGGGATAGAACTGCCAGCTGTCTTGATTCAGTGTGCCTCGACTGACATAAAATCTCTGGCAGTGATTGCTTTTGTCAGTCACATTAAATGACAAGAAGCTCTTTTGGTACGCCAACTTGACGAAGGTTGAGTCTTACTGAAGAAGATTTCGAAAATCACGTAATAGACAGCTGTGATCTCTCGAATTTTGTGCATACGTGGCATACGAAGAGACATTCTTCGATTGTTGTGCTGTCAGTCACAATTACTCTCTGACAAATGATGAGCTGTCTCCCCAGCGTGATTTATAAATATTGTCCTGATCAACTGAGCGTGACTTTTGACTCTGTCCTGATCAACTCAGCGTGACTGTCATTTTTAAAGGCCTACAAGACCCCCTTCAAAGTTTTCGAAAAATTGAAAAGACTTCAAAATTTTCGAAATACTTTGAAAATAAGATGATAAAATGAAATCAGTCACGCTGAGATGACTTTAAAGAGATATTTATTCCTGAATGATTGGACTGTTGGGATTCTGTGCAGTTAAGATCCCGTATCAATCTCCTAAATCGAGTCAAATCATGATGGGCCGTTTGGAATTCTTCATAAGCCTATAAATAAGCCATAGATTACTTCTTTCTTTCTTTACTTGCATTTGAAAGAGAGAACCAACAGAAGAGAACTTCATCTTCTCCGACGAACTACTTCCTCTCCGACTTCTTCTTCTACTTTTTTAGCAGCAATGGCTCCCAAAAAAGCTGATGCTCAGGCCAAGGGGAAAGTCCCTGCGACTTCGTCGCGTACTACAACTGATAGACTTCCTCGACAAGAAGTCCCGCAAGCTACTATGCATCGTAAGTGATGGGAGAACACGAACTGTCGAAGACGATGAAGATGAACTCCACATAGAATTTTTTATGATCTTATGATATTAAACTTCAAAAATATATCCCCCCTCCTTAGGGCAAAGGATATTTAATAAAGTATGCCCCCTCTTTAGGGTCGGCCATACTTCACATCTTCGTGTTTACGAAGCTCTGTATTTCACGCAAAGGAGTATTGTTCTCATGATTCTGCGTGACTTTTCACGTTGGCAGAAATGTCCATGTTGAAATAGTCACGCAGCTTTCAGGATGACGCTGCGTGATTTTTCACATGTTGACAGAGATGTCAATGTTGAATTATTCACGCAGTCTTCTGAGAGTCATCTTCTGGATAGATTAGTCTTTGATCTGTCATCGTGTGTTTTGTTTTTTTTTGTCATTTTTACTTAAATGTGATTCTGGCAATGATGCGTGACTTTCATCTTAATATGTCCGAACTTTGCATGAATTAATCATCCGCGTGAATAAATCACTCAGCATGTCATGGTGGTATATCCATATAGAGTCTGCGTGATTTTTTTGAAATTTCTTTAAAATACTGTAATACACGCATAGACATAAATATATCTGACTTTGTCTTCTGTCATTTCCTGTAGTGAACATCCGAAGCGAAGAAGCAGATTTTGAAGGGTGCTTGAGTATCTCATTTAAGCATGATCTATCTCATATAACATTTCCTCAATTTGATCTTCCTGAAGCAAGACTATCACTGTTGGCCAATCAAGACCACACAACTTTACTCTGCTTGATGAATGGACAACCTTTCTAGAGTCTGGATCTGGTATCCCATAAGAAACCAGCATTCTTGTTCGGAGATGCTATAGCACAAAAATCTCAGCCGAAGGGCATCAGGAAGAAGGTGTGTTTCTGCTTTGAGGGGGATGTGAAACAACCCATGTACTGGCCAAAGGTTTCCCGGGGCTTATCAATCATGAGACTTATGCATGCCAGCTACCCGAGAAAGATGTCCTGGTATTTGACAGAATACCAGCAGGTGAAGGCAAGCCGTATTATTTACAGGAAGGAGGGATTTTTCAGTGCCCCGGAGGATCATGTATCAGTGTTTCGGGGTTTGAAGCCTGGATGCATACCGCCTGAAGACTCAGCCATATTGATGCCATTCAGGATGTCCATTTTCATAAATGAATTCATGTCTAACAAGAATGCATTCTATCCCACCGACTCGACGCCGAGGATGAACGGCCTAATGAATCAGGAGAATGTAAGATGGAAGACTTTGGTCAACTGGGCTTTGGAGAATTTCGCGACTGAGCTGAAGAAGATAAATCTCTATGATGCCGTCGTCAATTCATCCTACGGCTTCAAGCCCAACCCCTTCCTATTCCTGGCTTTGGTTGAGAGATACAATCACAGGACTGGGACCTTTATGACTCCGAAAGGAGAGATGGGCTTCGCCCTTCATGAGATGGAATACATCTCACACCTGCCTTCAGGCTCGCTGCCGTATGAGGAATATGTTCCTACGACAGAGGAACTGAACTTTCTGTCAGAGAAGAACCCAGAGATGGTCCATCTATTTGAAGAGATGATGTGCCATTTTGGCACATGTACTCTATATTACAAGGGTTCCAAAGATGAAGCTGGCAACCACATTCAGAAGTGGATGTCCTACCTTTTCATGAACCGTGAAAAGGATAAAAAGAAAATAAATGAGAAGAGGTGGTATCAGATTAGCAACTTCAAACCTCTTTCTGAAAGTGAAATCACTTATTTGCTGGAGAAATATGATTGCAAAGATTTCACTATTACTGAAGACTGGTACGAGTTCAAAGCTGGAACCACTTTCAGCTCTTATGTTAGACAGAGCGAAAAGAGTCTGTCAAGGAACGATCATCTGGCCGGATTCCTATCCCTGTGGTTAAGAAGATTCATCATTCCTGGCTCCAGCTCTTTGGACAGGATGCACAGAGGTGTTATCTTTGCAGCGGTGCGTCTTGTGTATGGTTACAAGCTGGATTTGTTATCGGCGATGACCTGTAGGCTGAATGCAGGTCTCCGGAATTTTGTCACTAGCATGCTGTTTGCTCAGAGGATGATGACTGAAGAATTCCCAAGGATAGAGATGCCCTTCACGTATCTTTATGGTTGGCTTCTCCTTCATCATGATGGTCTGATACCTCCAGGGACAGGAGGAAGTAGTAGTCTTTTTCTGGAGAGGTACTCTGGAGAGACGTTCTGGAAGGTTCACACCCTTCCAGAATGTAGAAATGTCTTGAATCGGGCATCACATTGGTCTATCTAATGTGTCCCTCCACCACAGGGCTATGAGAGCATGCCCTTAAACATGATGGACGGAGATATGGGGAACAGGTTAGACGATGTAGCCTTTCAGTGGTTGCAGAGGATACGGCCTTCCCATCTAGTGTATCGTCATGAAGAAATGGCGTATCTAGAGCCATATTTACCAAGCCGATTTGCCAGGCAATTCGGTTATGATCAACTTCACGTTGGGAACGCCACCTCTTGCTTATCTGCTCGTGGAGGGCTTGTCGACGGAGCTCGAGCTTGGAGATATTTTGCGGCTAGAGATACAAAAGTTGTATTCTCTATGCCTAATCCTTTATCTAGCTCGGGGCCAAAGATGCTTTATACATATGCTCGCTTTTATGTGTCGTCGAGCACTTTTAGGCCGAATTTCAATCTGAAGACCTTTGTTGCAGAGGATGAATTGAAGAGGTCAAAGAAGAGGATTGTTATTCAACATTTCCCTCCGGAACCCGAAGATGAAACAACTGAGGTTGAACCTTTGTATGAATTGTTTCAGGAGGGAAATTTTCCTGATGAAGTTTTTCCCCCTATATTCGTATCTCTTTCTAAGAGGAAGAGAAGCGATGAATCTGAGACTATCTCCAAGAGGAGTACTAAGTCTCCAACATCTAGGAAAAAGAAGAAAGGAGTCTCAGTGACTGCTACATCATCTTTAGGCGGTATCTCGGTTGATGAGGACGATGCCGCTGATAAAGACGAAGAGACTGATGAAGACGACACTCCTTTGATAAGGAAGTCAAGAGGCAGATATGTCAAGAAGTCTGTCAGCAAAATTAAGGGCAACAAACTCCTAGAAACGATCATGAGTGGAGGAGTTTTGCCAGAAATCAATGAAGCAGCTTCTACTGAGAAGACCGAATCTGATGATATTCACCTTGCAACAGCTTCAACTGAACAGACTGAAGTAGAGTCTGTTCAAGTTCAGGAAACAACTGCTCCGACCACAAGTGGAGTAGCTATTGAACCCTCGGAGACGAGGATAATCCCATTTGAGCATGGGACAGAAGGCGTCATTCAAGCACTGGATGACCAGATTGATTACTCTGAAGAAGCAACAGCTTCGGAAGAAGCTACCAAACAGTCAGAAGTTCCTGAAATTCAAGCTGAAGAAAACATTTCTTTGGCCAGAGGCGATGAAGACGTGCCGGCGTCTGAGCTATCAGCTGCTGATGATCTGTTAAAGAATGTTTGTCAATATATCATTCTTCGAACCGATATTCCAGAGACAACTAAACCGGCAGCCAATATCGAGCTTCCTATCGTCATTGTTCCAGAGACTCATGAAGATGTAAATATCATTGATTCTGAATCAGAAGCTCATCCTGAAGACGAAGAAGAAGAAGAAGCTGAAGGAGGAGAAGACTGGCATGCTGGCACCTCTACTCCTTATGATGAAGACAAAGTCAAGGGGAACAGAATGGAACTTAGCCCTGAACCTGCTCAATCACCGAACAACGCTCTAGCACCCAGTAATTCTGGAGCTGGAAGCAGCCATATAAAGCAGGTATCGGATACAATCATGGACCGGCTGCGAGAAGAAGCAAAGCTTCCTCCACATACCGAGTATGAACCTCAGCCAGGTAGAACTTTATTTCAAATTCTGTTTCCGCTGTTTCTTTTTTTTTAGATGCTGATTACATTTTTCTTTAACTGCAGGAACTGCTGCAGCAATGAGTTCGACTCATGCTCCGCTTATCCAGGCTGATGCCGATGAAGGGAATTCACACTTAACTTCTCCGGTGGCACATACTTCTGTTCCGAGGATAGAGAATATTCAAGCTTCTTCTTCCATGATGACAGCGACTCCTGGATTTGAGACTGGGTTAACAAGAACTCTAGGAATGTATTCAGATATCATTTACTCATATCTAGATACATATTCCAGACGTTTCTTGAAGGATAAAGCTATGCCATTTTCTGATCTTCAAACTATGGTTAAGTTCCCTCTCATGGCGCTGCGTCATGCTGGTTGTGAATCTCAGTGCATCTTCTTCAAACATCTCCTGGATGAGTTGGAAGTAACTATCCGAAAATACTGGAAGATTAAGAAGGAAGATCTTCAATCTTTAACTGCAACTGAAATTAGTCAACTAGAGCATGAAGCACAGTCCCAACAAGCAGCTCTTGAAGCATTTCTTGCCTCTTCTACTGAGAAATTAGTAGAAAAGGGCGAAGAAATATTAGCTACTCGTCAAAGAGTAGAGCTTCTGGAAAAGAATAAAGCGTCCAAGACTGAAGAGCTGAAAAAATTGAAAGAGGAATTAGTTCGTCTTCAAGAGCGTATTGCTGTCATGGAAACAGATCAAGCTGAGGTTGCTACTGCTTATATCTCTGAAGTTGAACGCTGTGAGACTCTTCAGAAGGAACGAGAACAGATGCAGGCGGAACAGATTGAAGAAGTCAGCCGTCGCCAGTCTACCATCATTACTTTTGATGAACAGAATGTTTCAATTGTAGCAGCAGAACGAGTTAGAAAAACTCATGAAGAGAAACTGACTGCTGTTCTAGATCGTATTAGGGAGCTGATAACTCCAAATGAGTGAACCTCTTTTATTTTCACTTTCACTTGTATTTCATGTTTTGATTCCGGAATAAAAGTAAATAAAAATCCTTGATCTGACTTTTGGTTTTGCTGTTTTGATAATGATAGATTCATAGAAAATATGTTCAGAGGTAAATAATACATGACATATTTCAGTAGAATAGAATATACAAACGAACTTTGTAATTCTATCAAATGATATTAAACCAGAAATAATCTTAGTTTAATACTGATTGGAAAAAAAATAGAATTCAGACATAAAAATATTTTTGAACTCAAATTTTTTCATGATCTTTAGACTCGAAAATCAAAAGACTAGATGAATGAATGGGTTAACCGTCAGATTATAATGAACGGACAAACCGTCGGATAGATAAACGGACAAACCGTCAGGTATTAATGAACGGTCAAACCGTCAGATGAACGGATGAACCGTCAAGTATGAATCATTTTTCAAAACAGTCAATAGAAACCATATTGGAAGACAGAAGGTTGCAGTGGAAGTCACCGATACTCGTATCGGAATCCCAAGAAGTGGTACTAGAAGAATCAAATCTCTTATCTTCGTCAGACTCGGGATCTTCATGGATAATATTGATAAAAGGAGTAGGGGCTATATAGCCCAGTCCGCATTTCGTCCTTCCATATTTCAGAGGAGGAATACGAACAGGCATTTTTCTTCCCTTTCCACTATTGAGACCAGTCCTGAAGTCATAGCCCATATTTTTGATAATGTCTTTAGATTGCTGACTATAACGACGTAGTTGTAATCTTCCAGTATCATCATTTTTGTCTTCCAGTATCATCATTTTTGTCTTCATCTTCTAAATCAGAAGGACTTTAGGGCCCTTTATAGAAGAATATTGGAATGTCTCCTGGCTTTCTGCTGGGAACTAGAAAGTATAAAGATTGTACAGGTTCTAAGAATACATCTGTATGAACAGTCTGTACAACCCCTATGGTTATTGCGTTCAAGTCATCTAACAAATGTAAATAACTATGAACATAATTACACACATCAGCATACTGCAAAGATGGAGACTTTTCATTAAATGTAAAAGCAGCAGTATTTACATTGGGAGAAGGCTGAGCCTTAGAGATTTTAGCCAAGTCAATGACTAAAGGGGGAGAAGAAGAACGAGAAGAAGCGTTGTTTCGATTAAGATCGATAACAAATGGCTCAGAAGAGGTGAGCTCCCTTGAAGTTTGAGATGGAAGAATAATCCGCCCTCCAACTGGAATTAGCAGAGTATCCTGTTTCATATGTAGAGATATAGGAATTACAGTACGCCCACTGACAGGAATAATCATTGTGTCTTGAGCAAACGACTGAGGTAACGGAGAAATCCGTCCACTCACCGGAATGATGAAAGAACCTTCTTCAGAGAGTTTGAGAGATTGTTGCTGAATAGTTCGACCTTTAACAGGAATTATTAAGGTCTCACTTTGTGAATCCTCTTTCTCCATAGCTTGTATAACCCTTGTATATTCTTCTTTGTACATTCGGGAATCATTGAAATAAGCTTCAACCCCATGGAAGGAATTTATATCAGTAACTTCTTTTTGTACTCTTCCATTGCTATCAATGTATTTAAAACACTGATAAAGAGTAGAAGGCACCACATTATTTTCATGAAGAAAGGGCCTCCCCAGAAGAAAATTATAGGATCCCACGATCTCGATCACATAGAAAGTGACTTTGGATCTGAAATCGCCTATCTGAAGCTTCAGATGAATCTTTTCCAAAGGCTCGCTTCGGCTTTGATTGAATCCCAGGATAGTAGTAACCATCTTAGAGAGCTTGTGAAGAGGAATTTTTAGTTCATCCAACAGACTCTTTGGCATTAAGCTTATAGCAGACCCTGGATCAATGAGGATACGATCTATCTTCATTGTATCGATATAACCGGTGTAGTAGAGAGGCCGATCATGTCGATTATCCTCCAATAGCATGTCGTCTTGTGTAAAGGTGATATTTGGGATAATCTCTAATACACTGTTGTAATGTAAGCAAGTGGCAGGTTCTGCATCTGGCTTCTTCAATTGTGCAAGACAAGAGTCAGCTTGTAGAAGTGCTTCACTTAATGTCTCTCGAGTCTCTTTGGAAAGACGTAGAAGTTCAAAGATGGACATTCTAGCTGGAGTATTAGCAAGCTGAGCTAAAATGTCGAAATTATAAGGCTTCTGAAGTCCAAGAAGAGAGGACTTCTTGATTGGCTTATCAAACCGAGCCTGTTGTTTGCCTTTCTCCAGAGCTGTAGGCTTGGGAGGAACAGGTTCAGTGGATGATTCTTCTTCAGGAGGAACATTAGAAGCATCTTTATCAGCTGGAGGGATATCAAGAGGATCCTCAGGATTCTTGGAATAATCCTTTAGATAAGGTTTCCCCGTTCGAGTAGCACTAACAAGTGCTTCTTCTTTCTCTTTTGGCTCTGTGTCAGGAATAGATCCAAGAGAAGTCATATGACATGACTTAATCTTTCCAGCCTTCTTGGACTTTCGAGAAGTAGTCTTTTGAGGAGAAGGCGATTCAAAATCTACCACTAGATCAGGATGGATCCACATGATTTCCCCTGTTTCCAAAGTGATTGGCACTAATCCTTCAGACTGTGGAGGAGGAAGATTCACTATGTCAAGAGTTGCCTTGGGAATAGGAACAATCCCACTTTCAAGGAGTTGAGGAGGAAAATCTCCGAATTGCATAGAGACGACGTTGGAGGTGACGGTCTTCTCTTTTGGAGTAAGAGAGATAGCTCCAGATTTAATCATTTCTTGGATCTTTCCTTTCAGTACATAACATGTACGAATTGTATGACCTAGCATTCTGTGATATGGGCAGTATTTGGGATGATCTGTTTTACCAGCTTCATCAGGTTTCTTGATCTCAGGTAATTGTATCTTATTACCTTTCAGCAGACATTCAAAGATACCAAGGACATCGTCGTCATCGAAAGAGTATTCTTCTTTGGGGCGAGGTGTTCTTGGTTGTTGAGTTGTAGGAGAAGTTTGAACAGTTGATGCATCTTTGCTCTGAAGATTAACTTCAAGAGTTTCTTTTCCCTTGCGAGCATTGTTTTTATTGTTAGTACCTTGACCTGTTTCTTTAGGAGTCATCTGCACTCCTAAACCTTTGAAGGTTTCAGCACTAATTTCTGCGGCTTTGGCACTAACTATGAAAGAAGGCCAGTCTTGGAATTGAGTGGATCCTGTCCACATGCTGATGATTGGCAACAAGTTTGATTTGCATGTGTCGATGGTGACAGCATCAGGAGTTCCAAGAGGCATCTTCAGAGCTTCTCTTCGAAACCGTTCAATATACTCTTCTGTAGTTTCATTATTTTTCTGCTTGATTCTAATAAGAGCAGACATAGTCATGTCATTGAGCCCTTCATAGAACCGTTCAAGAAACATCTGTTTGAAACCAGAAAATGAGGTAATGCTCCCATCTGGGAGACTTCTATACCATTCATAAGCCGTTCCCTTGAGACATCCAACAAACACCCGAGTAAGGAGGGCGTCGCTTGGTTGCAGCTGATCAGTCATCACTTCAAAGTGATTAATGAACTGACTTGGAGAAGTGGTTCCATCATAGAATGAGATAGTGGGAGGCTTGTATTTAGGAGGATACGATACTTGCTTCCATTCTATCGGATAAGGTTGTTTGATGCCTAACCTTTGTAAACCATCTTTCTGTTTGAATGCCTCGAATTGAGTTTTGAGATTCCTCAATTCTTCATTAATAACTCCAGAAGATTGTGGAGTTGTAACTTGTAGAGAATAGTTGGGAGGAGGAACAACATTGTAAGCACTACCCCCAGCTCCAGAGAGACTAGGGTTTGGTTGAGCTGGTCCAGGAGTATTGGATTGTACTGCTGGAGGAACTTGTACTGGACTCATATCAGTGTCAGTTGGTATGGCATCTGGTACAGTCTGTCGATTTTGCATCTGTGTTGCCATGAGTTCATACATCGACTTCATAGTATCAGCCATAGACTTCATTTGTTGTTCTAAAGAAGCAATTCTTTGATCTTGAGGAGTCAAGGAAGAAGAAGGTTCATCAGTATTCCCATCAACCATATAAGTCGTGACTGTACGAGGAATTATTGATGAACTGGTAGATGTTGTTTTTTCTGAATCATTACTTTGTGTATCAAAGTCAATTATAGGAGAACTACCCCCAGTAGGAAGAGGTAGGAAGTTAGATTCTCCAAGGAATTCAGAAACATCTTCAGAGATCAAATTTCTTTGACTAGAGGCCAGGACTCTTGCTCTGGTATTTCTATATACTCCATCTGGACTATCAACTCTACCCCCAGTATCCCGAGAGGTCATATTGACAGAAGCAAACAAAGGCTCATCTTCATCAGGCATAGGTTCACATTGAATCCGATTGAAGATAGATTATCGTTTTGTTTGACATCTGCATTGCATTGTGACTCTTGGCTGGAAGTCACATTCATGATCAACATGATCATGAGCCATTGATTGACATCTGCATTGAATTATGACTCTTGGATAGAAGTCACATTCAGCATGGTCCTTTGACACAGAATCACTTCTTCTCTTCTGTTGAAGATATTCTCGTAAATCTGTTTGTGAAGATTGAGGAGTATATTTTCTGTTCATGGGTCTTGATGGCTCTTGATTATATAGAGAATGATTAATATGAGCCACATAGTTTCTTGCATACTCTGCATCTGGATCTCTTATCCTTGTTTCCAACTGGTATGGTTTCTTAACACCAGAAGTGTTAATTTTTGTTCTTAGATCAGTTGGAGGTAACATATTGGTTTTGGAAATATGGAGTTTTCCTTCCATTGATCTGGATATTTGCAGAGAAGGAAGAGTTGAACCACCCCCTTGATTAGGAGTTGGTAACAGACCTTTTCTAGACGAATTCTGTGCCCAATTCGAAGAAGTCATAGAAGAAAATATTAAGGAATGTTTCTTCTTAGACTTATTCAAGTTTTGAGACATAGAATGTCCAGAAGGAAGAGTAGTCAAAAGACCATCTCCTTTTCTTTGACTAACAAATTGTCAGTCAAAGCTGTTCCTGAAGTAAAAACTACAGGAGCAGAAGAAACAACTAAAAAGTTATTTCTTTTCGAAGGGACTTTGTGTGGAAGACCACCCCCAGTTCTGGTAGAACTTGGCAAAGAAGAAGAGATAGCTAAAGAGCTATTCTTCTTAGATGAAATACACGCTGAAACAGGCTTGGTTAAAGAACCAGTGCTGTTGGCATGACTTTTGACTTTGGAAATACACGCTGGAACAGATTTGGCTAAGGAGCCAGTATTGTTAGCATGATTGTTGATTTTAGAATTACACACTGGAACAGACTTGGCTAAGGAACCAGTGCTGTCAGCGTGACTTTTGAGGTTAAAATTACACGCTGGAACAGATTTGGCTAAGGAGCCAGTACTATCAGCGTGACTTTCAACTTTGGAGACACACACTGGAACAGATTTGGCTAAGGAGCCAGTACTGTTAGCGTGATCTTTGATTGCTTTCATCTTCGAGCGCACAAGAGTGTGCGTGCTTGCAGTAGAGTTCTTGCCAGTGTTAGGAGCAGACACTGTGGCAGAGACTTCACATTGGCTGCCAACTGATTCTTAGGGACATAGACAGAGTGTCCCTTCGACTTGGCAGTGATGATGGAGGCTGTAGTGGGCTTACCACTCTTAGCCCGCTGCATTTCTTCATAGGCGAGTTGATCGAATTGGATCGTCATCACCTTCTTCGTCGAGCCGATTGACGAAGTATCGCATTGAGTTGTTGCCATCTCAGAAGAGGAGATGGTTTTCCCCAGCAGAGTCGCTAATTTGTTTTCCATAAATAAATTCCTTTATTTATTGTATATCTAGGAAAATTACAACTGTGGAAATCTGATCTAGAAGACGATCACTTTATCCCTTGGACTATGCGAAGAAGAAAAGCTCTCAAAATTTTGACAGTAGATAACTATGTATCTATCCAATGAATGAGAAAAAGAACTCTATTTATAGAGTCAAAAATAATAACTGAAAAGATAACTATCTTCACAGCCTGTGCTTAGTTGAAAATCACGCAGGATTTAACATACGCAAGGTTGTGAGCAGTTACTGGACGTGGCCTGTAACTGTTGGACACATGGCAATCATGCATGAGTCGTGTGCAAGTTACAGGACACGCAGGCGAGAGATCAGTGGCATGGCTGCCACGTACTCCAATTTGATGAAATCCACGCAGACTTGTTGAAGACGAAATCCACGCAGACTCGGGGTAGAAAGCTTCAAAATCCATGCAAACTTGGGACAAGAAGCTTCAGAATCCACGCAGACTTGATGAAGAAAACTTCAGAATCCACGCAGACTTGAGGAAAAAAACTTCAGAATCCACGCAGATTTGAGTGAAAACTCAAAATACACGCAGACTTGGGATAGAACTGCCAGCTGTCTTGATTCAGTGTGCCTCGACTGACATAAAATCTCTGGCAGTGATTGCTTTTGTCAGTCACATTAAATGACAAGAAGCTCTTTTGGTACGCCAACTTGACGAAGGTTGAGTCTTGCTGAAGAAGATTTCGAAAAACACGCAATAGACGGCTGTGATCTCTCGAATTCTGTGCATACGTGGCATACGAAGAGACATTTTTCGACTGTTGTGCTGTCAGTCACAATTACTCTCTGACAAATGATGAGCTATCTCCCCAGCGTGATTTGTAAATATTGTTCTGATCAACTGAGCGTGACTTTTGACTCTGTCCTGATCAACTCAGCGTGACTGTCATTTTTAAAGGCCTACACAACTCACGACGCAGCTCCTCGATCTGACGACGAACATCCTCAGCTCGTGACGACGCCTGCGTAGCCGGAGACTGCGTACTGACAGAGGGGGCCCGGGATGACTCCGAAGCCAAATACGTGCCGTAGGATCCCGTACCGTAGTACGTACCCTTCTGAAGACCGCCAAAGGCGATCATCCAGAGCTCGTCCGGCGATGGCTCTGCAGGCGGCTGGGAGGAAGTACCAGCCCCTTCCTCTGCTTGCGCACTAGCAGCAGCAGCAGCAGCAGCAGCATCAGCCGCCTCCTTCTGTAGCCGAACAAACTCGGCCTAGAACATGTTTGCTAACGTGTAAGTGTTTACAAAAGTCTATATTGATATCTATTTTCCTGTTTTCTAAATTATAGTCAGTTAATATAAAGAATAGAACGTACATATGCCTGCGTCGCCCTCTCGTCAATGAAGTTCCCAGCCCTCCGATGGGTGACCAGGAAGACGGTCACCATGTTCGGGTCCTCACCCTTCTTTATCTGTTAAAATATATTATCTATTATTAGTATTAAATATTATATCGAACTATATATAAATTAATGTCCGTCATAGGAAACGTACCAGACGACGAAAATGCTCCGTCATCAGAATGGAGCCACCACACCACTTACCGGCGCTCGACCGTGCCACCTTGGCCTTCTCAGACCGCTCCTGGTACTTGGGCTCGCTGAATCTAGCCTTCATCGCAGTCCACTGCTCTGGCGTAATCCAACCCTGGATCGGCTGTCCGGAGCGATCACGATGCTTCTGGTCGTCGATCGCATCACGGATGAGCTTGGCTATGACGGCAGAAAATTGGCTCTCGATCCTCGCCACCCGGTGTGGTGGATAGAAATAGGTCCTCTACAAGAAGTAAAATACAAAAGTTGTATAATATACATAAATGATTATTAAAATTTAAAAATAAACAAATTTTTTACCTTGAAGTGGGCAAACCAGAAGGCCTTCCTATCTGCGGAAGCATCTGAGTAGTTGAGCCAAGGCCCACCATAGTTCTGCCTCACAAATGTCCCCAGCTGTCTCTGTACTGCAGAAGGCCGATATCTATACAATAATAATTTTTCATGAATATATATGTACATATAATCATTTGAGAAATATATAATAATTAATTAACTTACTTCATAGGCCCGTCCGTCCAAATCTCCATACGCGTCTCGTCCAGGGGAGCGCATGGAGGGTCGCTCTCACCTCCTGCCTGGGCAGGATCAGTCTGATCGCCGTCCTCCATATGATCGGCGTGGGCTCCCTTCATAGAGCCGTCGACAGTAGGAATGCTGGACGGGGGATCAGGGATGCTGGACGCGGGATCAGGAAGGCTGGACGACGAGGGAGGAGTCGCCAACCTGCTAGAACTGCCCTGTCCCGGTAATGGACCGGGAACAGAACGGTACACTGGCATACTCGGAGATGAGGATGAGGGTACGGAACTGCCCTCTCCATCCCCAGCCCGAGGCTGACGGGGCTGCCTAATATATAATCCTTCGCGTCGTCCAGATGGTCTAGTCATACCTGACAATAAAATATATGACAATAAAACAAAAAAACATATTTATATGATAGACATCACAGATTTTTGAAAAATATCATAGTCAAAAAGTGTCACTGAAGTGTCAATAAAAGTGTCAATAAAGTGTCACTGAAGTGTCACAGATTTATATGATAGAAGTGTCACTAAAGTGTCAAATATGATGATAAAACAAACGTACAGATTTAATCCTCTTCTGAAAATTCATCTAGTTCGTTTAGCTCATCTACTTCTTCTTCTTCTTCTTCTTCTTCTTCTTCTTCTTCTTCTTCTTCTTCTTCTTCCTCTACATCTTCACTTTCATCTGCATCTTCCTCTTCAGATAATTCTACTTCTTCTACACAATTAGATGTGTAATAGGGAACTTCCGTCGTGTCCACTTCTATAATATTTGTTACAAGAGGTAGTTCATCCTGTTGATAAGCTATATCGTCAACCTCAAAGGTATTTCTAGCTTTGGTCTTGCATACTGCCCACCAGTCCGACCTTATTGTTGTTCCCCGTTTAGGATAACTTGTGAAGTACACGAGCTGAGCCTGACTTGATAGGACAAATGGTTCATAGGCTTGATATCGATGCCGATAGTTTATATCAACAAGACCGTACTTGTCTACTTTCCAACCTTGACCTTCAATCGGATCGAACCAATCACACCTGAATAACACAATCTTAGCAGGCTCTATTACATAACTATATGTCAGCTCCACGATCTTCCGTAACACGCCATAGAAATCGTTGCCCGCATCAACATCTTTGTAGTTCGAAGATCTGATACACAAACAGCTATTTTTGGTGGAATCGAGATCCACAAAGTTGTCTCTGATCGGGCAAGTTGTTGACTTGAACCTAAACCCATTAACATAGTAGCTTGGCCATATTTTTGCAGCATAAATTGGTTCCTTGGCTAGCGTTCTAATAGACTCATTCTCAAGTCTTGCGTATGGACGATCGACCTAAATACCACGAAAGAAGCAATTAAGCTCATTCTCAATCAAGTGCATATACAAAAAGGTAATTACAGAGTTCTCAAGTCTTACATATGCACTCAACCATGATGGAAAATAACGCCTCATTTCTTGTTCTAGTTCTTCTTCTGTTATGTGTGGCCTATCCGACCTCACATCATCATTAAATATGCTGAAAACAACATCGTTCAATTAATGTAATAGTATAATAATTAACACTATTAAAATAATATAGACGTATTAATTACTTACCCCTCTAGTTTCTCTACTTTCTCCTCGTCGCAGTTGAGTAATATATACACCTGAGCAGCCCTTAGCTCATCATCGTTCAGATATCTCTTTTTCAACTTATCCGATGGCTTTCCTGGAGCATTGAATACCTTCAGTATTGTATCATTACTTTCATGATCTCCCTCGTCATTTCTGGAAGCTCTCGTTCTATTAGTTGCAACATGAGACTTGAAATACATCGAACAAAAGTTTATAATCTCCTCGAGAACATAGGCTTCACAAATAGAACCCTCGACCCATGCCTTATTTTTTACCTTTTTTTTTAGGTGATTCAAATGTCGCTCGAACGGGTACATCCATCGATATTCGACGGGTCCACCAACACGTGCCTCATAGGATAGATAAATCGGCAAATGCTCCATAGAGTCGAAGAATCCAGGAGGAAATACCCTCTCTAGCTTGCATAGTGTTACCGCAATGTCCTTCTCTTGCTTTTCTAGACGATCAACGAGCAATTTCTTAGAACAAAGATCCCTGAAGAATATGCTAAGCTCCGTCAATGGATCCCAAACTGCCTGCGGTAAGAATTCCCGAAATGCAATCGGAATTAACCTCTCCATGAGTGCTCTATCCAGATAACATTCCATAGGCCGGAAAGTCGTTGATGGTCCACATAAGGGTTGCCTTCATCTGAAAATTCTGCTTCCTGGAAACATCGTACGTGTTAGCGCCTACTTCCCATAACTGATTCAACTCATCTATCAAAGGCTGTAAGTACACGTCAATGTTCCTCTTAGGATTGTTCGGACCAGGAATTATAACGGTTAGAAACATGTACTGAGTCTTCATGCACATCCAAGGTGGTAGGTTATACGGAGTGACAATCACAGGCCAGCACGAATACTGGGATCCCGAAAGACCAAAAGGAGTAAAACCGTCAGAAGATAGTCCCAACCTGACATTTCGTGGATCTGAAGCAAAATCTGGATACACTCGATCAAAGTGCTTCCACGCTTCTCCATCGGATGGGTGATCCAACACTCCTTCAATTTGTTCTCGCATGTGCCAACTCATATTTTCGGCCGTCTCTTTCACCATAAATAATCTTTGCAACCGCGGCGTTAAAGGCAAGTAGTGCATTGAATCGGTCGGTCTTCTTGCACCGGTAGACCTTCTTGTACTAGTTGTCTTATAGCGATCAGCACCACAAAATCTGTACACATCAGCGTCCTTGTCGTCTTTGTAGTACAGCATGCACCCATTGCTACAGGAATCGATTTTCTCGTATCCCATCCAGAGCGATCTCACCATCCTCTTAGACCGGTAGAAGTCTTTAGGCAACTTAGCACCCGCCGGCAAGATCTCTATATTCAACTCAACCATTGTTACAGGAATCGATTTTCTCGTATCCCATCCAGAGCGATCTCACCATCCTCTTAGACCGGTAGAAGTCTTTAGGCAACTTAGCACCCGCCGGCAAGATCTCTATAATCAACTCCAACACTCGGTTGTAGCATTCTTGCGACATGTTAAAATTTGACTTAATGCTCAACAGTCTTGTAACCACCTCCAACGGTGAATGATCCTCACAACCAGGATACAATGGAGTCCTTGCATTCTCCAACAACTCCATGAACTGTACAGCATCGGCGTTCGATGCCTCCTCAGGTGCATCATGAACGAAACTAGGCCCCGCAGCGTCGAAAACCATGTTCACGCACCCGTCATCGTATGCATGATTATCTGAAACAAAATTAGGTCCCGCATGCATATACGGCTCAACATAAGGCTCCGGCTCTGATTGTAAAGACACAAGTTCTCCGTGTGCGGTCCACTGATAGTAATTAGACGTGAAATCCCTCGAGTACAAATGATATGTCACTTCCACTTCTGGATAATATTTCACGTTATGACATTTCACACATGGACACTTAATTTTGGTGCCGTCCATGTACTGAGGGAACGCCTTAGCAAACTGCAGGAACTGCTCTACTCCCGTTATGTATTCATCCCGCACACCACATATATCATCAGGACGACGATTGTACATCCATGAACAATTCCGCAAGTAGTAATTCATATCCATTTGGAAATAATTCTGCAAAGATGGACACACATTATCCAACAGGCACAAATTCGTATATTATGTCTTATTATGGGACACACATTAGTAGCGGACAGTTACTAATAACAATGATATGCAATCTAGGTCAAACTAGATTGTACTAAGTCAAACAAGGTCAAGCTAAGTTAAACAAAGTCAAACAAAGTCAAACAAGGTCAAACTAGGTCAAACTAGGTTGTACTAAGTCAAACAAGGTCAAGCTAAGTCAAACAAAGTCAAACAAGGTCAAACTAGGTCAAATAGTCAACCTTGGTCAAACAAGGTCAAATCTAAGTCAAATATCCTATTTCTAGTCATGACCTACCAAGGTACCCTTTACCTTATCGCTATTGGTATCCCAATACTAGCTAGCACACACCATTCAAGGCTATACAAGCCTAACCTATAATTCAAGTACCAATAATGACCAAAGTCAACTCAAGCTATCTCATACACACAAGTAATATCTGGGTGTCATTTGTTTAGTCTTAAAAAAACACAATCAACTAAAACTAGTACCAAGTAATGAGCAATAGTGAGTTACCAAAGCAAACTGAAACTAAAACTAGTATCTGGGTGTCATTTAAACAACTAAAACTAGTATCTGGGTGTCATTTAACAAACATGAAGACAACAAAGTCAAACAAGGTCAAGCTAAGTCAAACAAAGTCAAACAAGGTCAAACTAGGTCAAGGGTTGACCTATAGTTGACTTTGTCAACTCTTAGTCCAATCTAGGTCAGATGTTTACTCTACTTTGACTTTCAGTAAAAATAGTCAACCTTGGGGGTGACTACTATTTCATATAATTTTAAAGTATCGGCCGATACCGATCCGATACGGCCGATACCGATATGGTTTGGCATGTTCCGATCCGATACCGACCGATACCAAATATTGACCGATACCGACATTGGGGGTCTTTGTTCCGATCAATTCAAGTACCAATAATGACCAAAGTCAACTCAAGCTATCTCATACACACAAGTAATATCTATATAGATATATACATATAATATATATATAGGCATGTATATACTATATGCCTATATTACAAGACAAGGCAACTTTCATGCATTCATATATTTAGACACTCTAACATAGGCTATATGCCTATATCACATATGAGTTACATGATATAGTTATGTATATATGTATACAATACCATCTATCAAACATATATATATAGAGAGAGAGAAGTAGAGAGTGGGTGGTGTGTGTACATGCACATGTGAATGGGGGGTGAGTGTGTTGACTGTTACATGTGACAGTCACATATACGTGTATATGAGGAAGGCTAACATGCTTGTATTAGGCTATATGCGTGTGTGTACCTAGGCAAGAGTGAGTGAGTGATATGAACTATAGGTCAGTCCAATCTGGATAGTAAGGGGATTTACTGTGTTCAGTCAAATAGGAAAGAAAAAGAAAGGAAATCAGCTAATTTCACACAACATTACATACTCCTATAACATATTTCAGACCCATTCACCTCAAACCCAAATCGAGAACCAAAACTCTAACCAAATCACCCCAAACTTGAAACTCAGTCAGCACGCATATAGATACACTACACTAGGGTTTTAAACATCTAAATTAAAGCATTAAACTAGGTTAAAATGGTTGTCAAAACTGGGTTTTCAAAATTAGAAAATACAATAAATTAACAAGGTATCAGTCAACATAGGGTATTTAGAAATTGATATATAAAAACATGTTAAAATGGAAAATAAATGGTTGGTAAAGGATCTAGGCTATGTGTACGTGTCCAACATAGTGTCTCGTGTCCACCACAACATGACACAGTGTGTCCAGTGTGTGTGTGTATGTGTGTGTCCATCTGTGTGTGTGTCCGTGTGATCCGTGTGTGTGTGTGTGTGTCTCTGCGTGTGTGTGTGCGTGTGTGTTCGTGTGTGTGTGTGTGTGTCTCTGTGTGTGTGTGCGTGTGTGTGTGTGTCCGTGGGAGAGGAGGAGGAGGAGGAGGAGGAGGAGGAGGAGTTAGGTTAGGGTTTACCTGAGCTCGAGGAGGAGGAGCTCGACGGGGGGGGTACGGGTCGCCGGAGAGGGAGGGAGTCGCCGGAGGGGGAGGGAGTCGCCGGGGGGGAAGGGGTCGCCGAAGGAATCGCCGGAGGGGGGGAAGGAGTAGTGGGAAAAATTGAAAATTTTGAGTGAGTGGGAAAAATGAAACGCTGTGCCCTAAGTAAAAATATTAGCGACGTCACATGAGGACGTCGCTAAACGTCGTAAACTGGCGACATATTTTAATAATCCAGCGACGTAACGTCGCTATTCAGCGACGTAATTTTATACCTGTCGCTGAACGTCGCTATTTAGCGACGTTTTGCGATGTTTATATAAAGGAGTCGCTGACTTCCATATATAGCGACATAATTTTATGCCGTCGCTAAATTACGTCGCTAATAGATCATATTTTAGTAGTGGCTTCATTCCCTTCATTTACAAGGAGTAAGGAGTTTTAATCAAGTAGCAAGATTTTTCTTTCCTATTCAATAACCAAATTGCTTTATTCCATTCATGTTCCCTTTAATGTAGGAAGCATTGGATTCTAATTGTTGTTGAGCTCTCTACCTTTAATGTTTACTGGTTGGACTCGCTGTGTTTTAAACCGAGAGGAGACATTAAGTTGTTTTTCAATACGTGAGTGAAATTATTTTTATTATTGTTAATATTTTAATAAATGTGTATATTCTGATGTTAGTATATATAATTATTTTCTACTAGTGGCCTCAACACAGCATATATTGGTGGTAAAAGATCAAGTAGAAGTCCTACTTAGAAATTACCCAAGGTAATCAAACTAATATATGACTTATTATAATCATGGACATTATATTCTCTTACAAATAATATCTTCATGTAGGTCCCGAAACAACCTGGAGGTTATGAATGCGGATATTTTGTTATGAAATATATGCGGGATCTCATGGAAGACCCCTCTCCTACTATTGAGTCAAAGGTAAGTTGTTCATTAATTAAATTCTTAATTACTTTTCTAAAATTATACAAACTAATGTAACTATTTTTTGACTTTTTAGCTAAAAACATTGGCTGAAAAATCAACATACACGCAGGAAGAACTAGATGATGTCCGATGCGAATTCATCGAATTCGTTGCCAATCATATGGATGATACATGAGGGTCAAGGTACTCATTTCACTCATTTCCATTACTGATACGAGACACCCTACTGTCACATGGACACAATACACTCAAGACACTCACTAGACTATGACTGATAGTCCTACCCTCTGTTCTGTTTGTCGAACATCAATTTGTGGTTATGGAGTTTGTGGCTTTGTTGTAGATTTTGAAACATCAATCACAGCTTTGATTTTCAATCAAATAGCATAAGCTTTTCCCATATTTCTTCTACTTTGCTGCTATGGATAAGAATAATACTTCAATTCATATTTAAGTTAATAACAAAAGATAAAATGTTTCATGTGCTGTTTATGCATTTCTTGTATGATCAAGTGGTTTAGGCATCATTTGGGAATTTCTTATATAAAGGAACTGGAAATGTTTCATGTGCTGTTTATGCATCTCTTGTATGATCAAGTGGTTCAAGTTGGTTTAGATATTATTGGCTGTCGAATTTGTTTCTCTGATGCAGTGAGTTGATACTTCAAATATCGGTTGATACTTCAAGTATCAGTTTGATGTTCAAATATGGGTTTTATATTTCATACATGAGAGTAATTCTCAGCTTTTATTATGTTAAATTAGTTCTCCATTTTGGGAGTTTTGAAATTTGATTTCAAGTTGAACTCAGGTTTTAAACTGAGCATAAGTTCAGTTTTATATTGTGAACCTTGAACAATTGGTTTTACTTGTATCTCAGGATTATTGGTTTTGTATTAAGTTCACCTATATTGATTTGGGTTTGGTTTCACTTGTACATTCTCATATTGATTTGGTTTGGGTTTTTGATGTATGGTTGCATATGAATAATTCTCTGTCTGGTATACCTGAGACTTGTTCTCAGGATATCCATGTTCTCAGGTTTTAAACTGAGCATAAGTTCAGTTTTATATTGTGAACCTTGAACAATTGGTTTTACTTGTATCTCAGGATTATTGGTTTTGTATTAAGTTCACCTATATTGATTTGGGTTTGGTTTCACTTGTACATTCTCATATTGATTTGGTTTGGGTTTTTGATGTATGGTTGCATATGAATAATTCTCTGTCTGGTATACCTGAGACTTATTCTCAGGATATCCATGTTAACATTTTGGTTGTTTCACCTTCAGTTTTATCTGTGAGCTTGGATTCCTTGATTCTCAGTTCAGTTGGAAATGTAGCCTACCTGGAATTTCTTATATAAAATATTTTTGAACTGGAAATGTAACCTACTGCTTTGGCCTGTGGCCTGCTGCCACTTGCCCTACAGCAGGTCAAGCTGGAAAAGGGGGGAATGAGTGCCCTGCTGCTAATGTAGCCTACTGCCACTTGCCCTACCTGCAGGCAATAGCCTCAGGCCTTATAAGCCAACATCTTTTTGATAGTTACATTATATATACACAAGATGAATCTGACAGAAACTCCACACAACAGTTTCCCACAACATATGTTGAATTGTGATATTATAAATGTGTGTTTTTAATCATGACTTATATCATTATATCACATTTATTAATCCTTGTTTTATCTTTTGCAGGGTACATGTGCTGTGGACACAGGTCTTTATGTGAAGTTGTATGTTATGGTGTGGGATGTGTGGATAGTTTTGATGTAAAGTGTACTAGCTATATTGGATACTGATCTATAGATTTTTGTGAAGATGTATATATATATGGCCTGAGAAATGTGGAATGATAGCTAAAGTGTACTCTATTTTAAGACAATGGAATGTACCCTATTTTGAGACAATGGAATGTGGTTCTATTTTGAGATAATGAAATGGAGATTACTGTTACATTTCAATGTTTTGTTGTGAATATGGTTCAAATTAAGTGGTTTTCGAATTGAATTGAGCAGGGTTTGGAATGTATAACATGCAGTATAGAGCGTTATAAATGTTATACAAATGACCAATCATAACGCTTTCAAAATGTCCTGACCCCAACCATACTAAATTATTCATAACGTTTTTACATAACTATCTATAACGGTTTGAAAATAGAACGTAGTAGAAATTCATACTATTAATGACGTTTTCGGTCAATTTATCTATAACGCTTTGAAAAACATTTATAACACCCGATTTCATAACGCTTGGCTGAAAAAAAAACCGTCATGGTTCATCATTAATGACGGTTTTTAGCCGTCATTAAATGGTATTTCTGTTGTAGTGGTAGTTCATCATCGTCTAACTTTACTAGTCCTTCGGTGAGAGGACCAGCACCAGTCCAGCAGCAGCAACAGCTTTCGAGGCCCATGCCGCCTCAGACCCAAGCATTTCAGCAGCAGAACCCCCAGCAGTATGCACAAGTCCAAGTCCTAATTCAGAGCAGGCAGAGAGGTTTTCAGCAGAGGGGACCCGCACCCATAGGACATGGTCAGGCCATGGCGATAACCGTGGAGGAAGGATTGGCACCAGGTGAGGTAATGGTAGGTACTATTCTCGTCAACTCCTCTCCAGCATCAGTATTATTTGATTCAGGTACATCGTATTCAATCATGTCTGTACGATTCGTGACACAGATAGGACTGGAGCCCGAGTCATTATCAGTAAGGCTCAATATACTTACTGTTAACGGTCTTGTGGGAGTAGATAGAGTATTTTTCTCGTGTCGGATCGTAGTTAGCGATAGAGATTTTCCCGCTGGATTGATAGAGTTCTCCATGGCCGATTATGATGTAGTCCTAGGGATGGATTGGTTAAGGAACCAGTATGCTAGGATAGACTGCTATGATGGCAGGGTTGTCTTTAGCGTTCCAGGCGAGCCAGAGTTTTCCTTTTTCCGAGGCGAAGTTGAACCTTCTCCTCCGGTATTGCGGTTGGCAGTGGCAGCAGTGCAGCTACCCCGGATAGTTGAAGAGTTTCCAGATATTTTCCCAGAAGAGCTTCCAGGAATGCCGCCAGAGCGAGAGATCGAGTTCACCATAGACTTGATCCTAGGGACAGCCCCAGTGTCAGAGAGAGTCTACAGGATGGCGCCGTCAGAGTTAGAGATATTGTACAAGATGATTGAATAACTCAGAACCAAGGGATTCATTCGTGCAAGTCGATCGCCTTAGGGAGCTTCGATGCTTCTTATGAAAAAGAAGGATGGTACGTCTAGATTATGTGTAGATTATCGTACCTTGAACTCAGTGATGATCAAAAACAGATATCCTCTCCCGAGGATAGATGACTTGTTTGATCAACTCAAGGGGGCGGCAGTATTCTCGAAGATTGACTTACGGTCAGGATACCATCAGATCAGAGTCAGAGAGCAGGACATCCCGAAGACAGCTTTCAGATCTAGATATCGGCATTAGGAGTTCCTTGTTATGTCATTTGGAGCAACCAATACACCGGCCGTATTCATGGACCTCATGAATCATATCTTCATGCCTTATTTGGATCAGTTTGTGATTGTGTTCATAGACGACATCCTGGTCTACAGCAAGAGTGAAGCAGAGCATGAGCAACATCTCAGAGTTGTCTTCCAGATTCTCAGAGAGCACCAGTTATATGCCAAGTTCAGTAAATACGAGTTCTGGCTCGATCGTATTTCATACTTGGGTCATATCATCACCAGAGAAGGAGTAGAAGTGGATCCCCAGAAGATCGTGGCCATTGAGACATGGCAAGTACCCAGTACCGTTGCAGAAGTTCACAGCTTTCTTGGCTTGGCCGGCTACTACCGGCGATTTGTTTCAAACTTTGCTCGGATTTTAGCACCGTTGACCCAGTTGACCCGCAAGGATGTGCAGTTTGTTTGGACGACAGAGTGTCAGAAATCTTTTGAGAGGTTGAAGCGAGGCTTGATGACGGCACCCATTCTCACGCTTCCAGATGGGACCGAAGGATTTTCAGTATATTGTGATGCTTCAGACAGAGGTTTAGGATGTGTTTTGATGCAGCATGGGAAGGTAATAGCTTATGCGTCACGCCAACTTCGTGATCATGGGAGGAATTACCCGACCCATGACTTGGAGTTGGCAGCAGTAGTGTTTGCACTTAAGCTTTAGAGACACTACTTGTATGGAGATAGGATGGAGATTTTTACCGATCACAAGAGCCTGATGTATGTGTTCACCCAGAAAGATCTCAACATGCGTCAGAGGAGGTGGCTAGAGCTACTGGTAGATTATGATGTCAACCTGCAATATCAACCCGAAAAGGCCAACGTTGTAGCAGATGCGTTGAGCAGGAGAGCCGGGGTTTATTTTCTCACAATGCGGCCAGAGTTATTGGCAGATCTCTAGAAGATGTGTATAGAAGTTGTCCTTCCTACTAGTGTGGCCTTGATGGCCAGCATGCAAGTTCAGTCCACTATAATTGAGAGGTTCAGGTTAGCTCAGTCCGCAGATTCCAAGCTTCAGCGACTCAGAGCCGAGTGTGAGGCAGGACGAAGACCAGAGTTGAGTATTCATGAAGACGGTACACTTCGACATGGAAAGCGTCTTTGTGTACCCAGTAGAGATATCAAACAGGAGGTCATGGCAGAAGCTCACAGTTCGCAGTATTACATTCATCCCGGTGGCACGAAGATGTACCGTGATATCCGCCAACACTTTTGGTGGAATAGCATGAAGAGGGAGATAGCCCGGTTTGTCTCTCGGTGTTTGGTTTGCCAACAAGTTAAAGCTGAACATCAGAGGCCGGCTGGACTTCTTCGACCCCTGCCAATTCCAGAATGGAAGTGGGAGCATATAACCATAGATTTTGTAACTGGATTACCTAGGTCCCCAGCTGGAAGAGATGCTATTTGGGTTATTATAGACAGGTTCACGAAGGTGGCTCACTTTCTTCCGTTCAGAGTTGGTCAGTCGACGGGCCAGCTAGCAGAGATGTACCTCAGGCAGATTGTCAGATTTCATGGGGTTCTAGTCAGTATCACCTCGGACAGAGATTCAAGATTTACATCGCACTTTTGGCGTAGCCTGCAAGAGAGTTTGGGAGCTCACCTCCAGTTCAGCTCAGCTTATCATCCGCAGACAGATGGTCAGTCGGAGCGTACCATACGAACCTTGGAAGATACATTGAGATCTTATATACTCGACTTCGGTGGTTCGTGGGAGGATCACCTACACCTGGTGGAATTCTCGTATAACAACAGTTTCCAGGCCAGTATTCAGATGGCACCGTTCGAGGCATTGTATGGTAGGAAGTGCCGATCCCGCTAGCATGGGACGATATTGGGGAGAGGTAGATGCTCGGTCCAAAAATGATTGCTCAGACAGTTGAGGTGGTCAGAAAAGTCAGAGATCATCTTCGCGTAGCACAAGATCGCCAGCGTCATTGGGCCGATTCTCATCGGCGTCCTCTTGAGTTTTCTGTCGACGACCATGTATTCCTGAGGATTTTGCCTAACCGTGGTGTCATTCGTTTCGGCGTACGGGGAAAGCTTAGTCCTAGGTATATAGGGTCGTTCGATATTCTGGAGCGAGTAGGTGATGTATCCTATCGTCTCGCTCTTCCGCCATCGTTACGTGAGGTGCATAACGTATTCCATGTATCCCAACTACGACGGTATATTCCGGATCTGAGTCATGTCCTTGATCATTCGGAATTGGTTGTTGGTACCAACCTTTCGTATGAGAAGAAACCCGTATCCATATTGGACCGGAGAGAGAAGATACTCAAGAACAAGACTATTGGTTTAGTCCGTGTTGCTTGGGGTCATCACTCTTTGGATGAGTCAACGTGGGAGCATGAGGATGATATCCGATCGTGATATCCTGACCTGTTTGACTCATGAGGTATAATATCTTCCTTAAGCCTCATGCCTTTGATTCTTTGCTTACATGATTGATTGTTTGATTGATTGCCTAGTATAACTTGCTTGTGATTAATATAGCTTGTCCTTGCCTCTCTAACCTCTTAATTAAATTTCGAGAACAGAATTCTTTTAAGATGGGTAGAGTTGTAACGCCCATAGTTCGTATTACGTATTTTGGTATACGTGTACGGAATTTCGACCCGTAATTAGACTTGTTTTGCTTAGCTTGATCCTGGTTTAATCTTGCCTTGGTTTATTTTGGGTTCATCCTGGATCGACTTATCTTGACTGGCTCGCCTTGGGTTTGCATTGGCATGGGTTAGTTAGCATTTTCTGGTTCATGTGGTTATCCTGGCCTTGGCCTTCATTGGGCTCGGTTTGGGTTGATATGCAAACCCCTACCTACCACCATCCCTCATTTATTAACCCAACCACCATTCTCTCTCTTCATTCATTACACATTTGCTCCTCTTCTCTTCTTTTTCCTCATCTTCTTCTCCACCCACCCCACCGTAGGCAAGTGCAACTTGCTATCACAAGAGAACACCATGCTTTTATGGATCACTTAGCTTCCTTGCTTGCTTTTAAACTACTTTAGAACTTGGCCTTTTGTCACGCCCCGCTCCCGTAGGAGCGATCGTCCTCGCTAAGGCGTGATGCCGCACGAGCCTAGATTGCGCTCGTACAAGGCAGTTGCATAACGGCCGATTTCATCGGCGGCGACGGGGTCGTCGCACAGAAGTCCCAAGCAAAAATCATTGAACATGCAGCAGAAATTTAAAACAAGCACACATGAACACAAGTCATTCAAAAGAACTCTTTATTGATATTGAATACTATATTACATTTGTGGGCACAAGGCCAAATTACAAGTCTCTCGTGCTCACTTTTCCCTTATTTATAAGTCACTCTGCTCTCTCCCATCTCTCGATTATAATGCTTGAGCCAGCGGAAGCTTCGGAAGGCGATGTCCATACATTATGTCCCGTATAAGTCTTCAATCCACGTGGCCACACGCTTCGAATCGCCAAGAAACTCCGTGCCTCGACGCATCCAAGCGAGCTCCGTGCCACGAGCTTCTACCTGAGCCTGCACATGAACACTGTGTGGGTGTCAGTACTCAACTGTACTGGTGGAGTGAGCTTCTCGCCCACCCATACATAACTGACACGTTTATTGACTTTGTGTAGCTTAATTCCCTTTCGATTGTCTTTCTAGTCTTGTATTAGGATCAGTTTTAAGACCACGACGCCTAACCGACTCGTTATGCAACGACATAGTCGTGCTATCATGTTAACATGTATTTTGATCGAGGCAGTGCCTTATCGCGTAGGTACTTGACCAAACTTCAACTCGGGACGGCAGGGTCGTGCCATATCATATTCGTAACTTAACATATTCGAGACGGTGCTACGCCGAGGAGCAACTTACACAGACTCGGCCGTGCCAAGACCTTTACTTGAACTCAAGTGCCTCAAGACTATTCTCGTGCCAACGACGTTAAGGGGGCGACTCGTGCAGGTCATGCCGCAAGACTTGATTTGTGCCTTAAGACCTTGCTTAGACTTGTATATGCTTCAAGATTGAGGCCGCGCCTCGCAACTTATCAAGACTTTATCCATGCTACCGCCTAGCGGTCTTTCTATTCGACTCATGAACCAACTTAGACAAGACTTGCCAAACCTAGTATCGATCTCATGGACATCCCGACGCCAAGTATTGTGCTAAGCACGGTGCCTATGCTGCAGCCCAATCTTAGGCCCAGACATTGTGTTACCGACTAGACATGATTCCAATTCTAAACCCAATCCAAAGGCATACACGCGGTGTGCCGCTATTGCCGACACATCTACATGAGTGGTCACTAGCAATGTCAAGCTATCTTGGACTGGCTCGTGGGATATCGGCTCGTCCCTACACGAGTAGCTAGCCCGGAGGTGCTGAAGTCTCCCATGCGGTTATCCAGCATCCTACTTTGAGCCGTAACGCGCTTCCCCCGGGCCGAATGATCCGGTGCCCCAGCAATCATTCGAGAAGACTACACCTTGTCGACAAGTTGTCTAATGACCAAGCAAGTCTCAACTCGATCTATCCAGTCCTTCCTTAACATGACCATGCTTTACTTCTATATGTCGAGACTCCCAAGCCGCGGGACCGATCTCGTGTGTTTCCTTTCAAGACATAGCGAGACTCCCAAGTAGCGGGACCGATCACGTGTGCGGGACTTATCAAGACTTAGCGAGACTCTCAAGTAGCGGGACCAATTTCGGCGACAACCAGTCGCATGGAATTCCTTTGTTCGTGTCAAGCTTTTCACTAAATCGACCGTAGCTCGTGCCTTAGACAGACCTGGTTCTCTAGACGATGCTAATGTGCAAGTCATATACTTTATACGATGAGCCTTGTTCTCAAGGGACTACGCGACTTGACAACCGCAGATAGAGCAGAACAGTGCTAGAAAATGGCTTCGATAGCCCAGCACAACTCTTGTCTAACTTATTCGGGCAACGACTCGATGAGCAAAGGCTACGCCGAGCTTCGTATCGAGGGAACATGTCGTACACGCGTTCGACTTGAACAACCAAGTTCTCGGGTGCCTAGACTTAAGCCAACAAGCCGTGCAAGATGACTTAACTTACGGGACATGCGAAGGCTATGCCAAGCCTTGCGGGATAGGACCGTGCATGCTTTATTAAGCATTCATGCGAGCGACGCCTATAACTTAGGCTGATTCGGGTGTCGGGGTAAAACGATGGGACCGTGCAAGTTTTCTTAAGCATTCATGCGAGCGACGCCTATGACTTAGGCTGATTCGAGTGTTGGGGCAAAACGACAGGACCGTGCATGCTTTATTAAGCATTCATGCGGGCGACGCCTATGACTTAGGCTGATTCGGGTGTCGGGGCAAAACGATGGGACCGTACATGTTTTCTTAAGCATTCATGCGGACGACGCCTATGACTTAGGCTGATTCGAGTGTTGGGGCAAAACGACGGGACCGTGCATGCTTTATCAAGCATTCACGCAGGCGGCGCCTAGGTCTTAGGCTATTTCAAGTGTCGGAACAACTTAAGCCAACTTCCTCCTCCCAAGCCATGGGATCGAAAGATCGAGTGTCATTTGAAAGTATGCTGAGCCGACTTCTATGAAAACCGTGGGACCATTTTCCATGTTCTAAGACATTTCGACGGGTCAGGATTATTCCCTTAGCTATGTGTGTTCGTAGCTTTTAGATTAGCCTACTTGTGCAAGTTGAAAACCATGCGAGTTATTATGTGAAGGCTAAGATGAGGCAAGTTTACCGAAACTACCCCACCTGAGCGAGGAGTTGCCTCGACCGAGTGAGCCTTCGAGTAGCCGTTGCAAGGCTAAGTCCGAACGCCGTCGGCGTTTCGATTCCTTCGATTGACTTTGCGGGACGGGGGCACTACACCTTTCTCATTTTGATGCATGGATTTTCGTAGATCTAGGTTTTAGCATTCTTTCATTTTCATGGTTTTGATCTACAAAACTGGCATGTTTTTCGAAAACTGAGAGTCCCATGTGGTAGACATCCTGATGTTACGCAAGTTTGGTTTTGGAATAGTTGGATTTCATAGAGTTTTGGCCGAGATGGAGTTTTTTCTCGAGTTCTTGAGCTTTACGCCTGCTTATGCTGGCCTTGGAGAGAAGATGAAGTTTTACGCACACGATCTCACGTGCTAGCACAGTATTTAGTCTTACGCCCACGTTTTACGTGCCAACATATCATTTACCCTTCTTACGCACACATTTCCACGTGTCCGTGTAATATTCTCCTTTTACGCACACGCATTGCGTGCCAGCGTACTCCGTTTTACGCCGAGTTCATTCGAGTTTACGCTCGGGGCCCTCCCGCTCGCGTAAAATTGTGCTCGCGTAAAACTCTGGCTCGAGCAGACTCTCGCGTGCGTAAAGTCTTGCTCGAGTTTTTCCTAGCGTAGAGCTCCGCTCGCGTAGAGCGCATGCTAGCATAAAATTTTGCTCGCCTGCACTCTTGCTCGCGTAGGGCTGCCTATCCCTAGGTCTTGCCCACGTAGAGCTATTTTTACGCTCGGGGTCTCCTTGGCCTAGCGTAGTGTTGCCCGCGTAGAATCTCAAGCCCCCTCCCCTTAGCGTATTCTATCTCTTTTATATTCTTACGCCTTATGTTATAAACTTGATAACTTGAATTGATTGATACGACTGGACTGATAATTGTACGTGACATGGTGTGACAAGTAATTGACCTGACCTGACATGACAAGGCATAACAAGTAACATGACCTGATAGTGGCCCGTCGTGGCGTATCCTGGATAAGTAAACCTGACATGATATACCTCGATAAGCTGTTACGATGGCTAGCATGACATGACAAGAATGGTATGACAAGACATGACAAGCAAGCCTGATGAAAACTATTGAATGCTGTTGCGACGACTAGTATGACATGACAAGAATGATTGGCCTGGACACCGTGGATGATTACGTTTGTGCATATGAACCAATACTGTTTCGCATCATGTCTAGGACAGGAATCCTTGAGTACCATGGTCAAGGGTACCTACTAAAATTCACTAAGGCTAATAACTAGAATAACCCAGTAGTCATGAAGAGATTTTCCAGCTACAGGCAATCCCGTTATCTGGGCGCGCAAGTGGACTTGTAGCCTGTCGGCGAGTAGGGCACATTTCTAGTACACTGTCATGTGTTGCACCCTTCATGAACAAGATATATTCGACCTGAATAACCTGGATAGTCTGCAGGGCTTGTGGCTGTTGGAATAGTCTCATTGTATCTTGCTAGTAGCTAGGCCTGTGATAACCCTAGTTAGTTAAAGTATCAAGCCGTATTCATTGCTTGGTCGTGATTTATTTGATGGAGTCTAACCCAGTCTAGTCTTGTCCTGGTCATGTACAATACTGTAACATGACCTGACTGCTTGCGCCTTATTTTATTGATAAATGGTAGGCAACCAAGTTTCGTTCAGGTGCAGAGTTACAACCCCGGTCCTTGTTTGGTTTACGTATTGTAACTTGGTTATCTGAATAGTTCTATGGTTATCTTATCGTATATCATCCTGATTTTTTTATATACCTCAAGTCTTTTATTATATAATTATATTCTTGTGCTAATTGCTGGTTTTAGTTCTTAAGTGAAGCCTTCTTTGTGGTACTTGCTCTTTCTGGGATCTGACCCAGCTAGTTTTGTATGGCCAAATACCGGAGTGGCTCTAGAGGATCTACCTCCGTTCCAGCCAGATGGTGACCACTAGGCGTAACCAAGACAACGAGTTGGTTTTCCTTTTGTTCTTCCACTTTAATGTAAAAAAATATATTTTTTTGAGGCGTTTAGCCGACGAGCACGTGTTATCTCGATTGCACTTTACTTACTGTCTGTCTACGGGCTGTAACATGATTGACAAATCCTAGGATTGATCATGTATGGCTAAAACTCTTGCTAGTCTTCATATTTTGTATGACTAGCTTCATGATCATCCAAATATGTAATGTATGGGATGCCTTACTATTGTATATTTGATGCTCTAACATCTTGTAATTGCTTTTACTTGCTTGAGAATAAGACAATAGGCTTGTTCACGACCATAAGAGACTGATGGCTTGTAGTTAAACCCTCATGTATCTAGACAGCCGTGACCGTTTAGCGAGGTGGATTTCATTTCAATATACGTAGCTGGCTATGGATGCCCCCGCTCTCCAGTATTCTGGTTCTGGGGCGTTACATTATCTTCGTCTACGGTCGAAGGAGGTTTGGTCCTTTGTGCAGGCCCCTTTGCGGTTGACCAGATGGTCGTCGGATTTTGACCCGAAGCGGGCACCCGCGGTGGTACCGCTTTGGGTGGCTCTGCTCGGGTTACCGGTTGCTCTTTTGGCCAAGGCTGCCATTTTCCTTCTTGTGCAGTGTGTCGGCTCCCCGATCTTGGTGGATCGAGCCACTTCGGTCGTATCTCGCCCCAGATGCGCTCGGGTGCTTGTGGACATCGACCTGCGCAGCCCTTCTCCTTTCCGGATTCTTATCACTTGCCTGGAGGATGTAGCATCTGGCAAGACTTGGTTATCGAGCACCGACCTGCAGTGTGCAGCGTCTGTATCCGTCCCGGTCATGAGAGCGGTAGGTGCCATGGGCCCACGGCAGTCTCGCTGTCTGTCCACTCTATGGGGGATCCAGTTTCTCCAGCCGAGCCCGTTGTGCCGGGTCTCGTTCAGGCGTTCCCTTCGGCCATTTTCTTCGACCCTTCGGCAGTTTTCACGGAGTTGGAGGTGGCCGCCGGGGTGACTATCGGCCCGTCCGCGGGGCCCGCTTCCGACGACAGTGCCGCAACGGAACCAGTGGTGGATTCAGACCCTCCTACTGGCGGAGTGGAGCCTTGCGGTGTAGTGTCCCGTCCCGCTCAGTCAATAAGAGGAATCGAAACGCTGACGGCGTTCGGACTTAGCCTTACAACGGCTTGCTCGAAGATATTGCTCGGTTGAGGCGACCGCTCGCTCGGGTGGGATAGTTTCGGTAAACTTGCCTCATCTTAGGCTTCACATAATAAATCGCACGTTTTCAATTTGCACAAGTAGGCTTGATAATAAAAGAGACGAATCCACATAGCTAAGGGAATAATCCCGACGAGTCGAATTGAGTTAGAATATGGAAAGGTCCAACGATCGGCTTAGAGTTGGTGCACGGCGTGCTTTGAAAATGACACTCGATCCTTCGTCCCGTGGCTTGGGAGAAGGAAAGTTGGTTGAGTAGGCGAAGTTATGAACGTAGCCTAAGTCATAGGCGTCGCCCGCATAAATGCTTCATAAAGCATGCACGGTCCCAACGTCCAAGGCTTGGCATAGCCTTTGCATGTCCCATGAGTTTAGTTGCGTCGCACGGCTTATGACATAAGTCTAACCACCCAAATGACTTGGTCGTTCAGAAGTCGAACGCATGCGCGGCACGTTTCCGCAATGCGAGGCTTTACGCAGCCTTTGCTCGTCGAGTCGTTGTGCGTTAAGTCAGACAAGTTATGTTAGGCTATCGGAGTGGTAGCAAGCACGGTCCTACGAGTTCTACGGCTGGGTATAACCACATAGTCTTACGGTATCAAGGCCCATCATATAAAGTATGACTTGGGCGATAGCGCCCCGTAGAACGTAAGTCAGTTTAAGGCACGATGCACGGACTTAGTGTTTAAGGCATGAGCCACGGTTGATTCGTTGAGTTTGGAACAAGGGGCTTTCAAATAGGCATTCCTAAGTTGAGTGGAATGATATGGTAACATGGAAAGAATGCTCGCGACCGTGGGTCGTCGAGGGGTCTCAAGG
>JANAVB010029416.1:1373016-1425516 GCA_029216955.1 Iris pallida | reverse complement strand
GTCGCAGCTGCTAAAATCGGCAGTTTTGGAACCCGCCTTGCACGAGCGCAATCTAGGCTCGTGCGGCATCACGCCTTAGCAACGACGATCGCTCCTACGGGAGCGGGGCGTGACATATTGGTATCAGAGCACGGTTTTACGTCCTTGGACTATCGATTGAATTTTTTAACTCCGTTGTTTTCGCAAACTCTGAAGTGTTGCTTCCGCAAAGTTGATATCGTTGGTGCGCTCTCTCTCAAATGTCCCACGGATGTCCATACAATAAGTCTACCTATTTTGTAAACATAGGAGAACAGTTTTTGATAAAACAAAAGGATGGTTCGCGTAAGCACGGTTGGCTAAGTCGGGCTGGGCATATGCACCAAAGTTGCGTCGACCTTAGAAAAGTCGAGTACAGAAATTAAATAGTGTCGAACAAGAATGAGTTGAACTCGATTGAGTAAAGTGAGATAACTATCGATAGGGGTGCTATCGAGTGACGATAACGTCGGCACGATATAAGACGAGCGTGCTTGAGATTGAAGATGTCGATTTTGATTCAAATGATAAGTTAAGGATTTGTGGAATAACTTCATCCCTGAGTGGTGTATGCGATAGCTTCAGGGATGTCGATCGAATAAGGATGTGGGGTGTTGATGAGTCTATCAGGAAGCATCGTACGTATGCAAAGCCATAGATTGAGTATCGATGAATAAGTTTTAGTCTTGAAGTTTGACGAGCTGATTCGAACAACCTAGAGTTGATGCGCACGGAACGTGCACAGAATCGAGGATTGTGCGAGTATGAAATACAAAATGATTAAGTAGGTGAAATCGAATCGAAGAAAAGTTAGAGTGTACGAATGGATGACTTGATCGAGGGAATTGATACGGATCGTATAGAAAAAATTAGCACGATAGAAAGATAGCGTGCATGAAAAGTTTGATTCGAATGTTTGAAAATGACTCTAAGGATTGGATTGAACATTGCTCGATGACTTAAGATCAACGGATGAACGATACGTTAATTTGGGATTGAGGAAATTGATGTTGTGAATGATTCGAGAAATAATGAGCGAACTTGAATTTGAACATCGAGGAGATTATCCAGTCAGACGATAGCATCATTCGTATGACTCAAAATTTGTTATAAAGAAAGATCGTCAGGTTACGTATATCATCGATGGTATTGAGGCGTATCAAAGATCGATATGAGATAACTCAGGAGCAGTCTAATTCGAGGAATGACGATCGTGCAAGTGTTATCGTTCTGATGGATGTTATACTTAGGATTTTGATTTTGATGAATGTTGGATGAAAATAATTGTGTCTTGATGGTTACGCGGATAACCACAGCGTTGACATTCTTGTCTTGCGCGAGCGCAACTCCAGCCTCGCACATACGTCACGTCGGATTTGGGGTGATCATTCCGCGTGAGCACTGACATGGTGATTCATGTCGCGGGAATGATCGAACTCAGAAAACCAGGATGCGACAACTTTGATTATCTCGACTTGTTGGTTTAATGCGAAGAAAAATTCAAGGATGTTTGGACTCGTGATTGACGATTGAGTAAACTCGAGGATTGAATAGATCCAATCCACGTATCGAGAATGAATTAGTCTAGACACAAAACAAGGGTTACGTTCCGATGAGGATGACTATTCCGCGGGAGCGTGCATGGTGATTCATGCCCACCGTGGATAATCTGAATCGCGTGAGATCGGGGCACAACATATTGTTAAGCTAGACGAACTTATGATCGAATACGTGAATTGTAATGAACGACTTAGGAAATGTGAAATATGAATTATGGTTTAGAGATGAATCATGTCGTAGCGTGTTTGACTTGGAAGGAATGATTGGCGAACTATATCGAACGGGTTTGAAGGGATGACTATGCAAGATGGTTTATTGAACGAGCGATATTGATACGTCATAGAATTGGTTGAACGTAAGTTGTCATAGGATAGCTTTGCTGAATGAATCGAACCCCGTGCGACGTATATTGGGATGTGTATAGGAAATCTATGCTCGTAGTTTAGAAATCAGAGTGATGCGAGCTTAGGTAGAAAACCCCGTACTATCATCTTGGTTTGACCTTAGGATGGGGTCAATGTTGATATTGTTTTTTGGGAACTATGATTCCAATACTGACAATTGACTTTAGCCTGGAGAGATGGCCTAGCGGCTAGGCGAGATGTCCATGTTGCGATGGTTAGCATCGGTATAATTGATTTTTGTGATTGAGTGGATGAATCGATAGGTGGGATTAGATTCTCTATCACGAGGCTTGGCTGAAATGCAAGTATTTTGGAGATGCCTAGAATATGTGCACGATCCAACTAAGTGATACGTTGAATCAAGTGAGACTTGAGGAACGAAAAAGTATCAAGGATTTTGAGATCGTGAGTTTAGAAGAAAATGATTGTGGGTAGCACGAGCATGGCTCGGAATTGAGAAAATGCCTAGGAGTAGTATGTGCGAGAGTCCTTGAATATTGAGTAAAGTGATAAGTCGATGAGTGTACTCAGTTAGTTTCAAGGACGAAACTTTTTCTGAGTGGTGTATGATGTAGTTCCCCGTCCCGTTCATTCAATCGGAGGAATCGAAATGCCGACGGCGTTCGGACTTAGCCTTACAACGGCTTGCTCGAAGACATTGCTCGGTCGAGGCGACCGCTCACTCAGGTGGGGTAGTTTCGGTGAACTTGCCTCATCTTAGCCTTCACATAATAAATCGCATATTTTCAACTTGCACAAGTAGGCTTGATAATAAAAGAGACGAATCCACATAGCTAAGGAAATAATTTCGACGAGTTGAATTGAGTTAGAATATGGAAAGGTCCAACGGTCGGCTTAGAGTTGGTGCACAACATGCTTTGAAAATGACACTTCGTCCCGTGGCTTGGGAGAAAGAAAGTTGGTTGAGTAGGCGAAGTTATGAACGTAGCCTAAGTCATAGGCGTCGCCCGTATAAATGCTTCATAAAGCATGCACGGTCCCATCGTCCAAGGCTTGGCATAGCCTTGGCTTGCCCCATGAGTTAAGTTGCGTCGCACGGCTTATGACATAAGTCTAGGTACCCAAATAACTTGGTCGTTCAGAAGTCGAACACATGCGCGGCACGTTTCCGCAATGCGAGGCTTGATGCAGCCTTTGCTCGTCGAGTCGTTCTGCGTTAAGTCAAGAAAGTTATGTTAGGCTATCGGAGTGGTAGCAAGCACGGTCCTACGAGTTCTACGGCTGGGTATAACCACATAGTCTTACGGTCTCAAGGCCCGTCATATAAAGTATGACTTGGACGATAGCGTCACGTAGAACGTAAGTCGGTTTAAGGCACGATGCACAGACTTAGTGTTTAAGGCACGAGCCATGGTTGATTCGTTGAGTTTGGAACAAGGGGCTTTCAAATAGGCATTCCTAAGTTGAGTGGAATGATATGGTAACATGGAAAGAATGCTCGCGACCGTGGGTCGTCGAGGGGTCTCAAGGATAGAAGTCTTGAACTTGGTTTTGAAAGAGATGGTAACACTGGAAGAAGAATGATTGTGTGAGATGTCAGTTCGAGTCGAGTCTTGTATGGTCATTGGACAACTTGTCGACAAGGAGGAGTTTCCACGAGCGGCAAACCTGGGCGCCATGGGACCACGTCGTCCTGGAGGGAAACACGGTATAGCAGTAGCTGGACGAACCGTTCGGATTATTCGGGAACTTTCAGCGGGGCTAGCTACTTGCATTGAAAGGGTCGCCGAATAGCAAGGCTATAGTCCAGATAGCTTGTTATGCTAGTAACTAATTCATATAGATGAGTCGGCACGGGCGGCAATCCGCGTGCATGTGTGCCTTTGGATTGAGTCGAGTTGAATACGTGTACAGTTATAACACAAGGTTTGGGCCTAAGATTTGGCATCAACATAGGCGACGTGCTTCGACATGGAATGTGGCGTCGAGTCTTAAGTTGTCGGCATATAAGTTGTATAAGTTGGATTTAAGTCAATTGAGTTTAAGTTAGGAAATGCCGCAAGGCAAAGTCGGTCGAGTGACACTTAGCCCACAAGTCTTGATTGAGTCAGTCGGTGATCAAAGTAGCAAGCGCCGCGAGGCGGCGATATGGTTAAGTCACACTGAGTTGTGAGGTACGGTATGATAGATTTCTAGCACGGTCACAAGAAGATTGGGTACTATCACGTAGTTGCGCCTCTGATTACATGCCGAAGGAAAAATACGACTTGATAGGTTAACGTTGTTGGTGCAAGCACGGGATGGTCTAGAGACATAAAATAGGCCAAGGTGTTGGTCCTAAAGTAATCCTAAGACAAGACTAGAAAGACAATTGATAAAAAGGACTATGTTGCCTAAAGTAAATCAAATGTATAGGTTTTGTATGGGTTGGCGATGAGCTCATTCCACCAGTACAGTTGAGTACTGACACCCCTATAGTTTTCATGTGCAGACACAGGTCGAAGCTCGTGGCACGAAGCTCGCTTGGATGCGTCGAGGCACGGAGTTCCTTGGCGATTCGAAGCATGCGACCGTATGGAGTCAAGACTTATATGGGACATAATGTATGGACGTCGCCTTCTGAAGTATCCGCTGGCTCCAAACTTGTATTGAGAGATGAGAAAGAGCTGAGTAACTTGTAACGTGAGAAGAGTGAGCTTGAGTGACTTGTAATCTTGACCTTGTGCCCCATTGTAATCCTTATTTCAATATCAATAAAATGCATCTTTTGAATAACTTGTGTTTGCTTTAAATTTTTGTTGCTTTTATTCAATGTCTCTGCTTGGGATTTCTGTGCGACGACCCCGTCGCAGCCGCTGAAATCGGCCGTTATGGAACCCGTCTTGCATGAGCACAATCTAGGCTCGTACGGCATCACGCCTTAGCGAGGACGATCGCTCCTACGGAAGTCGGACATGACATGCGGGATGGTGGACGTCGGAGCCACCACTGAGGCTGCCGTTGATTTAGCAGAGCCGGCCTCGCAGGGCTCCATCGTGGAGGAGGATGTTGCGGGTTCACCAGGGTGTGGCGTCCCCTTCTCGGAAGAGTCCGTCAGCTTGTTGTCCCCTCAGATGGATGGCCATCTTGCGGTCGGAATACAAGCGATCCGTGAAGCTCCGATTGTCTTAAGGAATTACTTTGAGCAGATCGCGGCGTCCTACTCTCTGGATGTCGCCATATAGGAACTCCATGTTTGTAAAGCCACAGCAGCCTCCGAGCTGCCTGCCAGGATGTTGGGGGTCGAGCTTGCTATCGATGTAGTGCCCCGTCCCTACATCGTGCCCCGTTTCCGTCTACGGGATGCGCGAGAAAGAAACACTGTCGCTATCGATTCGGTCGGGACCGATAGGTCAGAATCGGCCGAGTCGATCGAACGGAAATGGTTGAATTAAGATCCATTCCACGTTATGGAATGGCTTCTTCGGAACCAAGTCCCATATTCAGCAGGTTGCTCCTCGAGGATTGGCTCTGCGGCTGAGTCGGAAGAGACCTCTCGTTGCTCTGATTTTTATGCCGTGCTTGATTTGGCTTTGGCTTTGTTTTCGTGAATGCATTTTTCGTGAATGTTTTCGATGGATTTTCTTGACTTGCTCTTTCGAGCTTCGCATTCCTATTGAAATCCCTTAAATTCTACAGTGTTCTAATCATGCGATTGCAGGTGATCGCATAGACGACGTCAGCGCAGCCAACCGGTCGCTCGCTTGAGGAAATTCTAAGGCGAGTGGCTGACCGCCTTTGCCTCGTCCCTCTACTTCAAAACTCAATATATTAAGTAAAATGAATGCTTGTCATAATAGTATAGAATCAAAGAAATCGTAGCACGATTCTTCACGAAACACTTGTTATCAACTGCTGGTATTAGAAATAGAAAACATGTTCTTTATGCAAATCCACTTAGCCTATGCAAAGCAATGAATGAATCGATTAATGTTTATCGCAACGATACGGCTAAGTAAGCAAAACAGTCATTGGACAACTTGTCGACAAGGTGTAGTTTCCTCGAACGGTTGTCTAGGCCAAGGGACCGATTCGGCCAGGGAGGAACGAGAATAGCAAGCGCCAGCCCTTCATCGGCGTAGGTTATTGGGAACTTTCGTACAGGGCTCGCTACCCACCGCAAAAGGGTCGCCGTCTAACCCGGCTATAGTCCGCGATGGCTTGACATTGCCAGTGGCCTTCACACCCTTCCACGGCTTAACAAATGCACGGGACACGGGATGAATATAATAGTTGCTTAATGTTATACAATTTCATATGCTTGCCTCACACATGTTAACATACAAATCGAACAGGATGGTTAGAAAGATCACTGAAATAGCTAGCTAACATATTTATGAAACTTCTTGAACCAAATGCAGAGCTTGGATTTTAATTAGCCATTCGCCAGTACATGTGATCGTACTGATCCTCGCTCTTTGCAGGTCCCGCGAACCTGGAAGGAAGTGCCAGCTAGCTCGGCAGCGTTCGTGATTTTGAAGCTTCGGCCGTACGTCGAAGACTTTCTCTGCGACTCCACTTTTGAAGGCTCTCGACAGTCCAAAGAAGATGACTCAGCGTCCCTCCCATCCAGGTCACTGGAGTACTTTGTTGTATATTGAGGGATGTGTGTAATGTATGGAACGGCTATCTCATCGACACTCTTTTGTAATCGAGTCATGTTGTAGCCCGTGCGGCAATGAGTCTTGTATTGGAGTCTGTAAAAGATGTTCATTATCAGTAAAGATCAAGTTTCCTTTACTTATTGTGTGAATCAATTTGTCTGTGTACTCTCTTAGATCTCGTGTCTCGAATTACCTTATGACTATGCCTTGTGCGATCGCAAATTAGGTTCGCACGGCATCACGCCCTGAGGACGACTATCAATTCGACGGAATAGGGCTTGACATAATGGTATCAGAGCACGGCTTTACGTCCTTGGCCTCCAGTGTCGAGTTTCTAGTCTCAAATCGTTGACCTCGTGTCGATGAGATAAGTTATTCCATACGCTGAACCCAGGACGTTTTCTGAAACTAACGAGAGTTTTCTTTCTTTTCCCTGCAGTTGTGCGAGCTCGGACAGAGGATGAGGCGAGCGCTTCCAGCGGCTCGAGTACTTCCAAACCCGAGCATTCCGTCAACCCAACGGGAATGATGCCTACTGTAGCCGGACCTTCCGGTGACCCGATGCAACGTATGCTGCAAATGTTTGAAATGCAGCAACGTTAAAACGAGCTCCATCATTAGCAAGCGGAGGCTCGTCAGACTCAATTTGAGAATCGGTTCGAAGCTCAATTCAAGCTGCAGCAGCAGCAGCTGAATACCCTCCAGCAAATCATACAATCAGTCGTGGGCAACAACAACAATTCAACGATGATGCCTGCCGTGACCCAGCCTGCAGTTCGATCCAACGAAGCCGAACCAGAGGTGCCCGTGCTCTCACCTGCGGCACCGAGAAGTTCCAACTTCGACGTGTCAAAATTTACAAAAAGCTGCCGCACTTCTTTCAACGACAAAGAAGATCCCTCGGTGGCGATCGACTGGTTGGAGGAGCTGGAAGATAAGTTAGAGTTTCTGGGTTTCGAGGACTCGAAGAAAGTCGCGTGTGCTCAACTTCTACTTTGAATGAACGCACACGATTGGTGGGCTGTGCAGAAGCGGGCTATTCGACGTAAAGACGAGACGACGGCGATCTCCTGGGCTACATTCAGAAATGCATTTGAGACCGAATACCATTTCGCAGCCGTGCGACAGGAGAAAGAAAATGAGTTTATGCAATTAAAGCAAGGGAATATGACTGTACGACAATATGCAAACGAATTCAACAAACTGGCCAAATTTGCTGGAGACTATCTATCTACCACTACAAGTCGAGCTCGACGATTCGTAGTGGGCATGCGTTCTACTATCCGTGCTCATGTCTCGGTGCCTGAGTACAAAACCATGGGCGAGGCACTCAACCATGCCCTTCATCTGGAGTCCGAGTATCCTCCTGCTACTACCGGCGCTGTTCACTTTAATAACAAACGCCATAGTAATGCAGAAGGCAACAACGCACACAAGCGTCAAAACCACGGCAACGGAGGCGGCAACCAGACGAAGGATCGAGTAGTCTGCGAGTTCTGCCACAAGGAGGGGCACATGGCCATCGAGTGTCGATTGAAGAACGAAGCATGTTTCGTGTGCGGCAAAACAAATCACGTCACAAGGAACTGCCCGGAAGCTAGGCCGAACCAATGTCCCCAACAACACCAACAGAACCGAGGCCAAGCACCTCGGGCTCCATCGACCGCACAATCAAATGGCCAGGACCGTCGCCCCAATGCTCAGGGCCGCGTCTACGCCATGACTCGCGACGAAGCATTTGCATCTGATACAGTCGTAACAGGTATACTGTAATTCAATAATAAACCTGCTCGTGTATTGTTTGATTCAGGTGCCACGCATAATTTTATATCGACAGATTTTGCCGCCGAGCACAAATTCTCCCTGACACCGCTAGGCCTCGATCTCACTGTTAACGTGCCGTCGGGCATGCCACTACTTGCAAATTTAGTCTGCGAAGACGGAATCATCTGTATAGGTGGTCAAAAGATCAGTCTCGATGTGATAGTTCTAAAAATTAAGGACTACGACATCATTCTGGGGATGGATTGGCTTGGTCCGTGCAACGCAACCATAGACTATGCTGAAAAGAGGGCCACGTTTCGCATACCTGGAGTGCCTGAATTTTGCTACTCGTGTTGTGAGATGTCGCCGACCTGCATGGTGATATCTGCGATATCTGCTCGACGGATGCTGTATTTCGGGTACGAAGGCTATCTAGCTTCCGTTCGAGACATACGACAGGATGGTGCAAACGCGGGTCAGACCGACATTGTGGCAGAATTCCTCGATGTGTTCCCGAACGAGCTGCCCGACATGTCGCCCGATTGAGAGATTGAGTTCACTATCGATACATTCCCCGATACCCGACCGATCTCGAAAGCCCCATACAGAATGGCCCCTGCAGAGCTTAAAGAACTCAAAGTGCAGTTACAAGAGTTGCTCGATAAGGGATTCATTCGACCCAGCGTCTCGCCCTGGGGAGCGCCCGTGCTGTTTGTCAAGAAGAAGGATGGCTCTATACGTCTTTGTATCGACTACCGCGAGCTGAATAAAGCTACCGTTCGGAACAAATATCCCATGTCCCGCATAGATGATCTGTTTGATCAGCTTCAATGTCATGCCCCGCTCCCGTAAGAGCGGTCGTCCTCGCTAAGGCGTGATGCCGCACGGGCCTAGGTTGCGTCCGTGCAAGGCTAAGTCCAGAAATGGTCGATTTGAGCTAGGCCACAGAGTCGCACAGAGTGTCACCATTTGCAGCGGAAAGTAAATAAGCACAAATTGTAGCAAATTCAAACTCTTTATTGATTTTCAAGAAGTTTACAAGCGGCGCTAGGCCGAGATTACAAGTCGCTCAAGCTCTCTCTCTCTCTCTGAAACATAATATGCGTGCCAAGTGATTACAAGATGGAATAATTCATGGCGATGTTCCGATACATTATATCATGTATATGGTGCTCCAGCTCCTTGCAATGCTCCAAGGCTCCAGAGATAGCTCCGCGCCTTAGCACGTTCGAGGAAAGCTCCGCACCCGACGACGTCTCATGCTTCCTGCAAGCAATCTGTGGGGTTATCAGTATATTGTTATGCACTGGTGGGGAGGCTAGCTCGCCCATAATGCTATCATTACCAAACACGTTCTATTTACTTTTGTGCACCGTCTATCATTCATTGTCTTTCTAATCTTGCCTTAGGATCAGTTTCATGGCATATTTTATAACCTATCCCGTGTTGCCAAATTCAAGTGTCGCATGGAAATACATGCACGACTTACCCATACTTACCGTCCGGCCTTTCCTGTCCAAAGTAAACCAAGTTAGTCAACAATTCATATGAAATAACTTAACGTAATTTATGTGAATATTCAATGTCAAGGGCGTGTCCCTGCCTCAGGTCCTAGCGCATCGTAGGCGTATTTTCTAACTCACTTGTACGAAGTACTTTTGATCATTTATATGTTACATTCAATGTCTGTTCAGAGGGCGCTTCATTCAGTTAACTTAGACTACTTTGATTTCAATGCAAGGACTTGTACGAGGATTGCCACCAGCAAAGCCCACTTAAATCTATATGCACCGGTCGCTGGCATGTCAGCCATTTTGGATATTTTCCCCTTGGCATTCTCATCTATCAAGCGTGATGGCTGGTATACCTTGATAGACTATTGAAGTATCGTCCCTACGTTTGGTTATGTGCCCAAGCTCGCACACCTGTCCGCCCATAGGCTATGATTCCACCTAGGCCGGCCACGAAATCGTCGTTCGTTGCCCTTGGAATCCCTTTTTCACTCGTGCACGAGTCCGTCCACGACCATTTCGTATTTTATTGTCATTTTAACTTAACGGCTGTCTTTGAGCCATAGGCTGACCCTTGGCCATAATGCGTTATCGACCAGGTTGGCGTCCATGCAGTGCGGGTAGCGAGCCCCGTTGCACGTGCCCATCATACCTGTCGCTAACTATTTCTTTCTTTCTTATCTTTTATTCATTCTTTCTTTTCTTTCTTTCACTTGTCCCTTCGTTCGTTGATTCATTCACGCATTCATTCATTCATTCGTTGATTCAGTCATTCACTTATTAGTTCATTCTTTCATTCATACATTATACAACTCTCCGTGCGGGAGTCGCCTTGGCGACCCATTGGTCCCATAGTCTTTCAATGTTGCTATATTCTACTCGGAACGACTATGTTGATAGTCTTTCCGTTTTATTGTTGTAAACTATTAATTGTTTCATTGTCTGAACGTATAAGGAACTTCAATGTAAGCTTGTGCCTTAGCACGAGCGTGGAGCGCGGTACGAGAGTTCTCACGTTTTCCAAGATTCTTTTCATATTATATACAAGCATACAAGATGGGATTATTCCTTAGCTAGGTGCGTTGGGTCATTTATTAGCATGCGTGGTGTCATCGCCTAGCGATTCTAGTGATAATGTTCGTATTGTTATGTGTCTAAGCTAAGCAAAGACGGGTTCATCGGAGCCACCCACCTTAGCGATGTTCGTATCGGCCGAGCGATACTCCGAGCGCGCCTTTGAAAGTCTAAGTCTGGATTCATTCTTGACGGGCCAATGTAAGCCTTGCATCGATTCTTCATCAGGTCGACGCCAACTCTTCGGGTCGACGACTCGTTTGAGTCGTTGCACTTGCCGTCTGAATCGGCGTTCCGCTAGGGCGGAGCGGGTCATTACATAATATACCACTCAAAACAAGTCTCGTCCTCGAGACTTCCTGAGTGCAGGTCATCCTACCATTCCTTAACTCGTGTCGTCGTAGTTTCTTAGACAATTCTATCGAACGGCTCTATCGTTCGATGGCATCGAACTATGCTCGATTATCCTTCCAAGTTTTATGTTGCCTGCGTTTGGTCGATTTTATTGAATGAATTTTCATTCATTTTAGAGTTTTGATGGTACTTATTCAATTGCCGTATTTCTTCAACTTGGTTGCTATTTTGACGTGTCATGGGACTGAATGGTCGCACGAGGTGCATTATAATTTATCAAACTCGAGAGTCGTAAGCTGAGGCAAACTCACTCATTCGTTCATGCGCATCTCAACACCCACTTGCAGCTGCATTCGAGTTCATCATATCGCTGAGCTTGGATCATGCACGCATTCAAGGCATCCCCCGAATACGTACATTTCAACCAAGCTTAGCGACTAGCAAAGTCGGACAAGCTATTCGTGATAGTTTTGATTTGCCAATCGTTTTGCTAACTTCGATTTAAAACCGAACTCATGTGCATCTCACTATCGTTTGTCTCGGTCCTCAAGATGATTCGATTCGCTACTCAAGCGCTCTTGTCTATAAAATCAATACGATTTTCTTCTTAGCGGGGTCGACCAAGTCTAAGTAATTTTCGTCCGATTTAAGACCAAGTATTACACTATCATCGAGTACGTCTTCCTATCAATGATTCAATTCGTTATCCCAACTTTATTTGTGCATCATCCATTCCTATCATTCACTTCGTTTGGGGCCAATCTCGTTGTCGTTCACGCACACTCCCAGTTCTCTGTCCTACTCTAAGTCTTGTTGCCCCAAGTCTATCGTCCGTCCAGACGATACCGTAAACCACACAGGTTCAATCACTCGGCATAGGGTCGTCCGCCTATCCGCTAGGTCATCTCACCAGGTCATAGTTACAAGTCAAGTCCGCGGCTCGTTGTGCAAGGTCGTTGCACGATGCTCGCCCCAAATCCTATGGTCAAACCATTTAGTTCGTTCGTACGGGAGTTTCTACCCAAGTTCGTTTCGCTCAAATTTCTAAACATCAAGCAGCGTTCACCCTATTCGCATCAACACATTCTCCGCTCCAAGTTCGAGCTCGTTTAGGAAAGTCATCCTACGTGTAAGCCCCTGAATTTCAAGGTTTATTTTAAATTTTCTAAATAAATTATTTTCGATAAATATTCTATTATTTAATTGTTTGTGATCATTAATGTTCCTTTCCATGACTTTGACTTCTGGAGCATCAGGGATGCCAATCTCTGTAAACTCTCTTCACGAGTTTTGTAGTAGACAAGATTATCTTTGTTTTGATATATCATGTCCCACTTTAACTCGTTCCCTTGTGCTCTTTTTGTATCGCACAACTTCGGGTCAACTTAGACCAATTAATCGTTGAATAATTATTCCCACTTTTATCTTTGATCATCGTTTGCACGTTACCGTGGCTTTTAATTTAGGAGCACCAGACCAGTCCTTTTCTCAGAACCAACTTCTCATGAATGATCTACTCGAGACGCTCTTCACCCATGACCTTCGTGTCCCACTCAGACACTCCATTTTTTGCTTTATTTTCTTCGCACAATTTTTGGGTCAATTTAGGCCAATTAATTATCTACCGTAAAACCTGATTTAATTTTTAATTTAATTTCGGGACCAGACATCGATCCAACCTAGTCGACCCAAAGTATGAATGTTGCCCACATGAAGCCTACTATCCATATGAAACTTGTGTCTCATTTATTTGAGTCCCCGCATGTTACTTATTTATCCCTGATTATAAATACCCATTTTAATTCAATTATTTCACCCTGTCCGATTTTGACTCGACCCGGCTCGACCGAACCCGAGCCCAAGCTCCATATTGTTCTTCCATGACTGCCCAAATACCCCACACAATATTTCTCTTTTTTCTATTTTGGAAATATCACTTCCTCTCTCTACCTTACAAATAATCCCATATATATGTACATATTTTTTTTCCCATATATATGTACATATATATATATATATATATATATATATATATATATATATATATATATATATATATATATATACATATATATCACACTCTCATTCTCCCTCCTATTATTCAAACACACCACCTCACCCCTCCACCTCACAGCTCAAACACCCCCCTTCCTTGTGGCCGAACCTCTCTCTCTCCCTCTCTCAAATATCTCTCTCTCTATCTATCTCGTTCTCTCTTCTATATATTACATATATACACACTCTCTCTCTCTCTCTCTCTCTTTATTATTTACACAACACACACCACACCCAGCCCCCTACAGCCGAACTCCCCCTTAAGCCGAGCATCACCACCATCATTCTCCCCATCTCCTTCTTCCTCCACTCCACCACAACCACCACTCTCACCATCATCATCATCAAGTTCATCATCATCACCATTATCATCTTCATCTCCATCACCATGAAGCACCACCACCACCATCACCCGAGCCACCACCACTTCGCACCTCCGACGGCGACCGCCGCTGGGCCGCCTCCGCCACGTGCCACAGCAGCGTAGCCAGCTGCAGCAGCAGCGTAGCCAGCTGCAGCAGCAGCGTAGCAGCTGCGGCAAGCAACAGGCGCACGTGCGCGTACGCGCGGGCCGCCGTCGTGCGCCGCCGCACGGCGCTGCCGCCGCCGTGGCCAGCCCCCCACCAGCTGAGCGAGCCTCCGGCGAACCCCCTATTAGCCGCCGCCATCTTTTCCGACGCGCTGAATAGGCTATTCGTGCGTTTTGAACGGGATCCCGTCGTGACGCGCGAGTTTAGAACTCAAAATTCGTGTCCCGTCGCAGCGACTTCGCACAGATTTTCTGGTCAATCCGACCGTTGGATCGGCGAACTCTTTGCTCCGTCGCAATCTTGGTATATCCATCTTCACTCCTCTCAATTTTTGTCCGTTAATTTCGTCGTTTGATATCTCAAATCTGGTCACTAAGTTGACACTTTAAATTGAACTATTTTTGGACAGTTTTGTGGAGCCGACTTCGTCAGCTCGTAACTCCGCCGTCGCAGCTCCGGTTGGTGCGCTACTAGTTCTTGTGCGCAGCTGGTATAACCCTCTTCCTGTCCCTTAAGTTTCGTTTCATTATAAGCACGTTCGGTTGGTCGAATTCGACGCCAAAGTTGGCCGTCCGAATTCTTTAATTTGCACTTGTTAAATTCCATTTTTGAACCCGGGACTCCGGATTCAATTTCTGACACCACTAGTAGACTCGTGGTATCATTCTGGCATGTTTTCATATAAAGTTTGCTTGATTTAGAAAACGTGGGCCCTGACACGCATTTCGGTGCAAAGCGGGTCCCACATTCTGAGTCAACGGGTCACTTTGAGATCGGCTCATCGGAATCCAATTTTGAATATACCATTGAGTTCGTATCGTCATTCTGGACTCGTTGACATATAATTTGCTGAGTTTTGAGGACATTTGCTCTGGCACGTATTTCGGTGCAAACCGGATTCTAAGTGTCCGCATCAACGTGTCATTTTGAGATCGGCACATCGAAATCCTATTTCGGATATACCGTTGGGTTCGTATCATCATTCTGGATTCGTGGACATGTAATTTTTTAGGTTTTGTAGACTTCTATTCTGACACATTTTTCGGTGCAAAGTGTGTCCAACGGCGAACATCATTTTGATCCGAAATTATCGTTTTGTCTCTGTGTCTAAATTGGACTTATGGGTAGGCTATCCTAGATAATTTGACAGTTCTGGACACGTTGGTGATATTTATTTTATCATCCGACAACATCTGTAGATTTTGCTTATGTATCATCCTTAATTTGTAATTAATTATTTTTCCAGAAATTGTTACTTTCTGTTTTTGAATTTTTATATATATTTTAATTACTGTAAAAATCTAGAAAAAATTGTATTTAAATACTATGTTAATTTATCTAATTTAATATAATTGTTCCAGAATTTAATAAGAAATTTTAGTATTTTATAAAAATAGAAAAACAAAACTCATTTTCAGGATATATATGTTTGCTGATTTTTAATAAATATTTATTAAGTTTTATAAATTCCAGAAAAATTATAAATTTCTATAATTAACAAGGATCATTTTGGTACTTTATTTTATGTATAATTGAGCTTTTTGTCTATCTCAAGAATTGTTGGAACTCAGTGTACAGTTTGATTTAATTATTGAATAGTTACGACTTGCAATATTTTGTGTTGTTTTGAGTTATAGTCGTATTGGACCTCAATCTACTCTAGTGTAAAGACTCTAGAAAGTTAGTTTGGATATAGTGTCACCCTACATTAGACTTTTATGCTAGGTCCCCACTTAGCTAGTATCCAGTTAGGAGTTGTGTCACACCACTAGAGTAATCTTAATCATAACTTAGAGGCTGAGTTTGTATATCATTATTGACAGGACACTGGACATCTATATCTTCGTACTAGTATTCTTGCTTTTGCTCGAGGCAAGTACATCTACAAACTCATTTACTGTCTTTTAAATGCTAGAACATGTATTAACCCTGTTAAAATACTGATCCTTGAGGTAGCAAGTTAAATCTTCACATGTTGTATTACTTTCAGTACCTGCCATGCTTAGGACAGTTCTTATATCTTCACATGCTTCTTACTGGTTCTCAGTACATATTTTACTATGCTTTATACTGCTATCAGTACCTACCGTGCTTTATACCGATCTCAATATCTCTCACATGATTAGAATCTAGGTTATGGGGAAACTGATAGTAGAGTATGTGATCATGCCCCCTTCTTCGTACGTATGTACCGAGCAAAGTTTTATTTTATATGATTACTGTGTCCGTAGGCCTTATCTCAAAGCGGATTTGTGCGTATGTACATCTATCGCCTTATCACTTGTACGAAAGTACATTTTATTATGTGCCCCTGTACATTGTACACCTATTGACAATCACGTACCAGCTACAATTTTAAACATTACATATACATCTGTCTATATGACATATATGTCCTTGCCATGATAGACTATAATGTTCCCTATGTTACTATGATACTGTGATCCCAGTTGTACCATGAGGCCATGTTTCCAGTATTTCATATTTTATAGACTTATCACACCATGTTTCTTGTTGTACATCTCTTTCATTATATATTCAGAACTTTAGTTGTAGAGGTTGTACTTGCTCCCGTCCTGACAGGATAACGTTGTAGGAATACTTTCGGAGGAAGATTTGCTCTGTGATCTTTTCTATGGACCCACTACAGAGGACCAGGCTTTTGCTTCCGAGGAAGTCCCCGCAGGGAACCTCGATTAGTTTTGGCTTAGTTATTGAACTGTTTAGACTATATTTGGTAGTTACTGGACTTTGTCTCCAGTTAGATACTTTGGAAGTGTATTATTAAGTCTATACTTGTTTACTTTCGCTTATAGATGCTGTGTTGTGATGAACCTATTAAGTGTGATATTAGAACTGTTAGCAGCTTAGATCCTTTATTGTCTATTATTAGAACAGCTTACTACGCTTTAACCAAGCGTAGGCTGGACATGGCTCGGCCCGGCCCAACAATTTGGGTATCGGGTCGTGACACTACGATAGGTTGTCCTCAATCAAATCCTTGACATGTCAATATCGTGCGTCCGCACTAGCAATTATCGTAGTCTATCTCTTCAAGTATGTTTGATACAATCCACCTATCCATCCTATCCAATTCACGTAGTCGATCACAAGGTCGTCTAGCCTTACAATATGTCGTGCCCCGATCTCATGCAAGTCTGATTATCTACGGCGGACATGAATTACCATGTCAATATTCCTGCGGAATAATCGTTCTCATCGGAACGTAACTCTTGCGTTGAATCTAGACTTACTCATTTTCGATACGTGGATTGGGCCTACTCAATCCTCAACTTTACTTCGTCGTCCATTATAAGTCCGATCAATCCTCCAATTCGCCTTCGCTTCAAACCACAAGTCGTAACAATCAAAATTGCCATGTCAAGGTATTTCGAGTTCGATCATTCCCGCTGGACATGAATCACCATGCCAACGCTCACGCGGAACGATCGTCCGAAATTCGACGTGACGTATGTGCGAGACTGGAGTTGCGCTCGCACAAGACAAGATCGTTGTCGTTGTGGTCATCACCGAACAATCAAGTCACTTCCCTTCTTCATCCAAACATTCATTTCTATCAAATTTCCCCAACATAGTATCCTTCAAAACAATAACTTCTAACACGATCATCATTCATCGAATCAGAGTACCCCCGAGTTATCGTACGTCGATCTTTGATATGCCTCAATACCATCGATAATGTACATAACCTGACGATCTTCCTTTTACAACGAATTTTGAGTCGTGCAACTTAATTCTTCAATTCGCATTGTCTCATGCTAGCTCAAGTCTTTTGAGCAATATCCATTCCAAATTCTTAGTCATTCTCGTATCTCCAAATCAACATTTCCTATGCACGCTATCTTCCGATCGTGCTATCTTCGATCTCGTCCATGGGTATTTCACCTTAACTAAAGTTTCAATCCCTTCGACTAAATTCAAAATTGCATGCACGATCTTCTATGTTTCCTTGACCAAGACCTCCATTCGTTTCGTAATTCGTACTACGCATTCTTAATTCGTCTGAACGATATCTCGTTTGAGACTATCGAAGTCAAAACCAACTAAGTGTTACTCGTTCTAAGGCTTTGTGCGATATCATCGCTTGCCGACGTACTCGTTCTATCCGTAAATTCTTTAGTCTCGTTTGAACAATTTATATGTCGTCCATACACCACTCAGGGTTCGAGCCACTCGACTAGTCGTCGACACTCATTCTCATTCTTCTTCGAACCTATCGCATACACCACTCGGAGTCAAGTCATTCTAAAAATCCTCAAAAGATCATTCGATTCCCAATCGATGTGTTCAATCACACGTTCTCCCATTCCTCAAAGTCTAAGAACTATCTACCGTATTCGCTTTAGCGTTGGTCAAATAGCGTCTCTATCGACATACATTCTAAGTCTCATTTATTCTCGTCCGAGCGATTGTTGATCTCGCTCGCAAACTCGTTCGCACCACAAGGTCTAGGTGCGCGATACTTGGCACAACTTAGCCAAAAGGCTGCGTGCATAACCATCCCGTTCGAACTACACTTCGGTCTCGCGTACACGTTTGCTACTTTCAGCGTAAGGTTATTCAAGTACGCACTGCGTTTGCTAACTTTTAGCATGCGTTCCTTCCAAGTCGAGTCCGTCGCGGTTTGACACAAAGGCCTTCGCCTATCGATCCGTTCAACCGAGTACTCGTACGAGCTTTTAAAATATTAGACTTATTGTATAGAACATCCCAAGGCACAATGTAAGCCCCTGTTTTTCAAATTTTATTTTAATTAGTGTTAATTAATTTTTAATGTCAATTTTAGCCTTAAAATAATTATTTAGATTTTAGAAATTTTTCTAGAATTTTAAATAATTTTTAAATAAGTTTTATATATTAAAAATATTATTTTGTAATTTATTTAAATGTTTTAATACCATTTTGTAATTTTTAGAATTGTTTTATATCATTATGCAATATTTAAATTGTTTTAATAACTGTTTGTAATTTTCAAAATTGTTTAAAAAGTTATTTTGCAATTAGTAAATTGTTTTTGTATGTGGAATGCAAATTTGTTTTTACATATAGACTCCTGATAGGACCTTAGTGTAATAACCTATCTAGGGGGACCTAAGTGCTAATTTCCTATTCTACCCACCCCCGACGACTGGCCAGCTGCCCCCCTCCCCCTCCCCCCCCCCCCCCCCCCGCCATTTTCGGCCGACTAAGCCCCGTTCGACCGACTCTAAGCCCCTATAAATAACCCCCTCTCTCCCCTCAGCCGACCACCACCATTACGACCTATCTCCGCCTACAACCGCCCCGTTCTTCCCCAAAACCCTAAGCCCCAAACCCTAACTCCGACGATCCCCTACGCCACCCCCACAGCGACCAACAACCCCATCCACCACCACCATTCAGTTCGCCACGACGAGCTGGGTCGATCGCCGCCCAAGCGCCACCGTCCCAACGCCCCTAGCCGCCGTCTCCGCCTTCGAAAACTTCCCCCAAAGTCGGACACACAGGTAACAGACCCTGAGTTGAGTCGTGTGTGTCGCGTACACGTGGATACGACTCGCCGTGTCCTGGCGAGCATGAGGACAGTCTGGACACGAAGGACTAGACCCATACGTGTCGTGCATAGCACGGACACGTAGACTCTGTGTCCCAAACTGTCAGGACACAGAGTGATATTTCGGGCTACTGTTATTATTAACTAAAACAGAAATAAAACAAATCTAATCCTAACCCTAACACAACGAACGGGCTGACCCCCTGGCCAGCCCGACCTAGCCTAAACCCCCGTTCGCTCTGGCTCGGGTTCGAGCCCCCTTCTTATGTTTCTGTTTCTTTCTTTTTCTTTTTTTTCTTTTTCTTTTTTCTTTTTCTTTTCTTTTCTGTTATATATATATATATATTTATATATATATGTATATACATATATTTGTATATATATATGTATTATTATACTGTATTATATATATATATGTACTGTATTTATATATATATATATATATATATATATATATATATATATATATATATATTATATTTAGTACTTTTATATAATGTATATGTATATATGTATATATTTTATGTGTATATATATTATTATATATATACTTTATAATTAAGTGTTTCCTTATATATATATTTGTATATATATATATACTTTATAATTAAGTATTTCCTTATACATATATATATGTACTTTTTACATATGTATGTATATATTCACTATACATAATTTTACCTTATCAATGTTAATATTTAATTTGCACTTTTTACCAATTTGTATTTTTGTATATTTAAATTACTGCAAACCATTTGGTGTCCAAGCCTAGCATGGGTTTTGGGCCCAAATGTGTTTTCACACATTTAAGACTTGTACAAGTCATATTGGACTTGGTTCATGACCTTGGGTCCTGTATTTGAACTTTGGTTCAAATTATATACATGGACAAAATACGCAGATAATTAATTATTTAATTTCAATTGTGTGCAATGTTGCTTTTGATTTTCTAAAAATACTTGTACTGGTTAATAAATTCCAGAAAAATTATAATAAATTTCTATGATTAACAAGGATCATTTTGGTACTTTACTTTAAGTAAAATTAAGCTTTTTGTCTATCTCAAAAATTGTTGAAACACAATGATCTTTTGATTTATTTATTGATTAAGTACGACTTGTAACTTTTTGTGTTATCTTGAGTTTTAGCCGTTTTGGACCTCACCCCTCACTAGTGTAAAGATCCTGGAAAGTTAGTTAAAGTAGTGCGTCACCCCACATTGGTCTCCTATGCTAAAGTCATCATTTTGGCTAGGTGCCCAGTCACAAGTCGTGTTTCACCAATTAGTGTCCTAGTGTTTTAGCTTAGTGTAAAAACTAAGTTTATATATTTATTTCTACAGTGACGAGTTACCGGACATCTATAGCACTTTTATCGCAGCTTGCTTTGCTTTGCTTTGCTAGAGGCAAGTACTTTCTACGAACTTTACATACTGCTATAACAATAAACTGCGATTTACCAACCATGTTAAATGCTGATCCTTGGGGTAGCAAGTTAGAACTTTACATATTGTATTACTTTTAGTCTCTACCATGTTTAGACAGTATCTCATATCTCTTACATGTTTAAATAACGGGTTAAGGGAAAACTGCTAGTAGTGTACGTGATCATGACCCCCTTCTCCGTATGTAATTACCGTGCTCGGTGACATTCTATATGTAACCTTGCCGTAGGTTCTGATCTCGCGTTTGTGTATGGATATACACCGATGCCGTTCGTGCACGTATGTGCATGCCAGAAAAACTTGATATGTGCCGCTGTACATCCTATTCACCTATTGACCGATTCACGTACATGCTACAGTTTTAAACTTTTAAACTATATGTTGTCATTTCTAAAAATCAATTAAACCATGATATGCCATGATTCCAGTTTATTACATTCTTGTTTATGCTTAGTATATTTAGTTTGCTAGAATCAGTACTTGCTCCCGTCCTGACAGGATAACGTTGTAGGTGTCCTTACTGAGGAGGAGTTACTCTGCGACACATATTATGGAGTTACTGCCGAGGACCCGGCTTTGCTTTACGAGGATGTTCCTGCGGGGAACCTCGCCTAGTTATCTTTTTGCTTTAGACTTTTGAGTGTAGTCATGTATTAGACTACGTGTTTTGTAACTGGACATGTATCCAGTTTTACATTTCAGACTTGTACTTGGACATTTTACTATATGAGACGACTTTTGTGTTTGGAGCATTTATGACTTTTATTCACTTATAGAACTGTTAGCACATTTAGTCTTATCTTGTTATCTCTAGAACAGCTTACTTGCGTTTTATCCCAAAAGCAGGCTGGACATGACTCGGCCCGGCCCAACAATTTGGGTAACGGGTCGTGACATGTTTTGAGTGGTGCCCCCATGCAGGTCCTGACTATATTATTTGGTTACGTTATTGTACCAAGCATGCCTGCAATTAGGAACTTAAGGTAATTAGACAACATTAGGAATGACGCTTAGAACACCTAGAGGAATGCTAGGATTGCAACATAGAAAAACATCACATGTTTGCTATTATAATTAGATTTTCTTGCCTATGATTGCTTACTTTAAACAAGTCCTTATAAGTCCTTTTATTTTAATTTGATGGTGCTTACTCGTTCATCCCACTATGTTACACCTGAGAATGGCGCACTCTATATCCAGTCAGCTGACCAGTTGACTGATACACCCCCACCTCCACCTACCACATTCTCCCACTCCACAGATCCACAGACCCAGCTGCCTCCACCACCTTCCACATTCCAGTCCCAGCAGGCCCCGATACTCCTACCACCCCCTATCACTATACCCACCCAGGCTTCCGTCACACTCGACGGGAACCAGCTGCTCACTCTGATTCAGGGGTTCCTAACGATCCATCAGGAGCAGACTACCCTACTCCGCCAGAGCATGGAGCGTTCTGAGGAACGTACCGTGGTCCCACCACCTATGGAGCCACGGCAGAGAGCGGGGACGATCAAGGACTTCATGGGTCTGAATTCCAAGGAGTTCTCAGGACTGAGGGCATAGTAGTAGCAGATGACTGGCTAGACTCGGTAGAGAGGAAGCTCCTCGGAGTCAGGATGCCGGATGACCTCCAGGTCGAGGTAGCAGGATTTCTGCTGATAGACTTGGCAGGAGTTTGGTTCCGGAATGAGCCGTTGTTTGCGAGAGGGAGAGCCACTTGGGATCAGTTCAAGACCCAGTTCAAGAAGAAATTCTTCTCGACCACTGCTAGAGTAGCCATGGGGCTACGATTCCAGAACATCCAGCAGGGGAACCGTTCTGTTGATGAGTATACGGCAGAGTTTAGTCGCCTGAGCCGTTTCGCTCCTAGTCTGGTTGCAGATCCAGAGGAGATGACCCGTAGGTTTTGCCATGGTCTAGTTCCAGACATCGGCATTCTTATAGTGGCGAACGGTACGACTGACTACTACCAGAGCCTAGAGTTGGCCCGGAGCATCGAGGAGCATCTTCTGTCATACAAGAGGTCGGCTTCTGTACATCATGAGGGACCGTCCAAGCGTCAGGCTTTCCAGCAGAGAGCACCGACGCCGCCCCAGCAGACTTACCGTCCTCCTACATCACATCACCCGACCCCGCCAGTTAGAGCCCCGGGACCTCAGCAGCAGAAGGGGACTATGTGTTCATTCTGTAGAAGGGTAGGCCACGACCCTTTCGTTGTAGGAAGAGGTTGGGGCAGTGTTTACTTGTGGGTCTGCCATCCATCAGATTCCGGACTGCCCAGTAACCAAGGGACCCTAGGGGAAGACTTATAGCCTAGCCCTTGAGCCGGAGCCGGAACAGGTTTCGGGAGGTTAGTTTTGATCGTAGCCTTAGTCATTTTTGCATTGCTTGCTATGTTAGAATATAGTCGGGTCTTCATCCTTGTAAATTTCGAGGACAAAATTTTTCAAGGAGGGAAGACTTGTAAGCCCCTGTTTTTCAAATTTTATTTTAATTAGTGTTAATTAATTTTTAATGTCAATTTTAGCCTTAAAATAATTATTTAGATTTTTAGGAATTTTTAGAATTTTTAAATAATTTTTAAATGAGTTTCATATATTAAAAATATCATTTTATAATTTATTTAAATGTTTTAATACCATTTTGTAATTTTTAGAATTGTTTTTATATCATTATGCAATATTAAATTATTGTAATAACTGTTTGTAATTTTCTAAATTGTTTAAAAAGTCATTTTGTAATTAGTTAATTGTTTTTGTATGTGGAATGCAAATTTGTTTTTACATATAGACTCTGATAGGACCTTAGTGTAATAACCTAATCTAGGGGGACCTAAGTGCTAATTTCCTATTCTACCCACCCCCGACGACTGGCCAGCTGCCCCCCCCCCCCCCCCCCCCGCCATTTCCGGCCGACTAAGCCCCGTTCGACCGACTCTAAGCCCCTATAAATAACCCCCTCTCTCCCCTCAGCCGACCACCACCACCATTACGACCTATCTCCGACTACAACCGCCCCTTCTTCCCCAAAACCCTAAGCCCTAAACCCTAACTCCGACGATCCCCTACGCCACCCCCACAGCGACCACAGCCCCATCCACCACCCCATTCAGTTCGCCACGACGACTGGGTCGATCGCCGCCCAAGCGCCACCGTCCCGACGCCCCTAGCCGTCTCCGCCTTCGAAAACTTCCTCCAAAGTCGGACACACAGGTAACAGACCCTGAGCTGAGTCGTGCGTGTCTCGTGCACGTGGATACGACTCGCCGTGTCCTGGCGAGCATGAGGGACAGTCTGGACACGAAGGACTAGAACCATACGTGTCGTGCATAGCACGGACACGTAGACTCTGTGTCCCAAACTGTCAGGACACATAGTGATATTTCGGGCTACTGTTATTATTAACTAAAACAGAAATAAAACAAATCTAATCCTAACCCTAACACAACGAACGGGCTGACCCCCTGGCCAGCCCGACCTAGCCTAAACCCCCGCCGCTCTGGCTCGGGTTCGAGCCCCCCTTCTTCTGTTTCTGTTTCTTTTCTTTTTCTTTTCTTTTCTGTTATATATATATTTTTATATATACATATATATATGTGTATATAATATATATATATATATATATATAGATATATATATATATATATATATATATATATATATATATATATGTATTATATACTGTATTATATATATATATATATAATTATATATATATATATATATATATATATGTACTGTATTTTAATATATTACATAATTATATATAATATATATATATATATGTTATATTTAGTACTTTTATATAATGTATATGTATAATGTTATATTTTATGTGTATATATTATTATATATACTTTATAAGTGTTTTCCTTATATATATATATATATATATATATACATTTGTATATATATATATACTTTATAAATTAAGTATTTCCTTATACATATATATATATGTACTTTTTACATATGTATGTATATATTCACTATGCATAATTTTACCTTATCAAATGTTAATATTTAATTTGCACTTTTTACCAATTTGTATTTTTGTATATTTAAATTACTGCGATCATTTGGTGTCCAAGCCTAGCATGGATTTTTGGGCCCAAATGTGTTTTCACACATTCAAGACCTGTACAAGTCATATTGGACTTGGTTCCCTGCCTTGGGTCCTGTATTTGAACTTTGGTTCAAATTATACATGGACAAAATACGCAGATAATTAATTATTTAATTTCAATTGTGTGCAATGCTGTTTTTGATTTTCTAAAAATACTTGTACTGGTTAATAAATTCCAGAAAAATTATAATAAATTTCTATGATTAACAAGGATCATTTTGGTACTTTACTTTAAGTAAAATTAAGCTTTTTGTCTATCTCAAAATTGTTGAAACACAATAATCTTTTGATTTATTTATTGATTAAGTACGACTTGTAACTTTTTGTGTTATCTTGAGTTTTAGCCGTTTTGGACCTCACCCCTCACTAGGATAAAGACCCTGGAAAGTTAGTTAAAGTAGTGCGTCACCCCACATTGGTCTCCTATGCTAAAGTCATCATTTTGGCTAGGTGCCCAGTCACAAGTCGTGTTTCACCAATTAGTGTCCTAGTATTTTAGCTTAGTGTAAAAACTAAGTTTATATATTTATTTCTACAGTGACGAGTTACCGGACATCTATAGCACTTTTATCGCAGCTTGCTTTGCTTTGCTTTGCTAGAGACAAGTACTTTCTACGAACTTTACATACTGCTATAACAATAAACTACGATTTACCAACCATGTTAAATGCTGATCCTTGGGGTAGCAAGTTAGAACTTTACATGTTGTATTACTTTTAGTCTCTACCATGTTTAGACAGTATCTCATATCTCTCACATGTTTAAATAACGGATTAAGGGGAAACTGCTAGTAGTGTACGTGATCATGACCCCCTTCTCCGTATGTATTTACCGCGCTCGGTGACATTCTATATGTAACCTTGCCGTAGGTTCTGATCTCGCGTTTGTGTATGGATATACATCGATGCCGTTCGTGTACGTATGTGCATGCCAAAAAAACTTGATATGTGCCGTTGTACATCCTATTCACCTATTGACCGATTCACGTACATGCTACAGTTTTAAACTTTTAAACTATATGTTGTCATTTCTAAAAACCAATTAAACCATGATATGCCATGATTCCAGTTTATTACATTCTTGTTTATGCTTAGTATTTAGTTTGCTAGAATCAGTACTTGCTCCCGTCCTGACAGGATAACGTTGTAGGTGTCCTTACTGAGGAGGAGTTACTCTGCGACACATATTATGGAGTTACTGCCGAGGACCCGGCTTTGCTTTACGAGGATGTTCCTGCAGGGAACCTCGCCTAGTTATCTTTTTGCTTTAGACTTTTGAGTGTAGTCATGTATTAGACTACGTGTTTTGTAACTGGACATGTATCCAGTTTTACATTTCAGACTTGTACTTGGACATTTTACTATATGAGACGACTTTTGTGTTTGGAGCATTTATGACTTTTATTCACTTATAGAACTGTTAGCACATTTAGTCTTATCTTGTTATCTCTAGAACAGCTTACTGCATTTTATCCCAAACGAAGGCTGGACATGACTCGGCCCGGCCCAACAATTTGGGTAACGGGTCGTGACACACAATGAGAGAGAGCATACAATTCTTTTGTTTCAAAACGAGCTTTCAAAACTGAGAGAATCGAAATGAAGTCCAAGGACGTAAAGCCGTGCTCTGATACCAATCTGTCACGCCCCGCTCCCGTAAGAGCGATCGTCCTCGCTAAGGCGTGATGCCGCACGGGCCTAGGTTGCGCCCGTGCAAGGCTAAGTCCAGAAACGCCGATTTGAGCTAGGCCACAGAGTCGCACAGAGTGTCCCCATTTGCAGCAGAAAGTAAATAAGCACAAATTGAAGCGAATTTAAACTCTTTATTGATTTTCAAAAAGTTTACAAGCGGCGCTAGGCCGAGATTACAAGTCGCTCAAGCTCTCTCTCTCTCTCTCCTGAAACATGATAGGCGTGCCAAGTGGCTTACAAGATGGAATGATTCATGGCGATGTTCCGATACATTATGTCCTGTATATGGTGCTCCAGCTCCTTGCAACGCTCCAAGGCTCCAGAGATAGCTCCGCGCCTTAGCACGTTCGAGGAAAGATTCGCACCCGACGACGTCTCCTGCTTCCTGCAAGCAATCTGTGGGGTTATCAGTATATTGTTATGCACTGGTGAGGAGACTAGCTCGCCCACAATGCTATCATTACCAAACACGTTCTATTTACTTTTGTGCACCGTCTATCATTCATTGTCTTTCTAATCTTGCCTTAGGATCAGTTTTATGGCATATTTTATAACCTATCCCGTGTTGCCAAATTCAAGTGTCGCACGGAAATACATGTACGACTTACCCATACTTACCGTCCGGCCTTCCCTGTCCAAAGTAAACCAAGTTAGTCAACAATTCATATGAAATAACTTAACGTAATTCATGTGAATATTCAATGTCAAGGGCGTGTCCCTGCCTCAGGTCCTAGTGCATCGTAGGCGTGTTTTCTAACTCACTTGTACGAAGTACTTTTGATCATTTATATGCTACATTCAATGTCTGTTCAGAGGGCGCTTCATTCAGTTAACTTAGACTACCTTGATTTCAATGCAAGGACTTGCACGTGGATTGCCACCAGCAAAGCCCACTTAAATCTATATGCACCGGTCGCTGGCAAGTCAGCCATTTTGGACATTTTCCCCTTGGCATTCTCATCTATCAGGCGTGATGGCTGGTACACCTTGATAGACTATTGAAGTATCAGCCCTACATTTGGTTATGTGCCCAAGCCCGTACACCTGTCCGCCCGTAGGCTATGATTTCGCCTAGGCCAGCCACAAAATCGTCGTTTGTTGCCCTTGGAATCCTTTTTTTCACTCGTGCACGAGTCCGTCCACGACCATTTCATATTTTATTGTCATTTTAACTTAACAGCTGTCTTTGAGCCATAGGCTGACCCTTGGCCATAATGCGTTATCGACCAGGTTGGCGTCCATGCAGCACGGGTAGCGAGCCCCGTTTCACGTGTCCGTCATACCTGTCGCTAACCATTCCTTTCTTTCTTATCTTTTATTCATTCTTTTTTTTATTTCTTTCACGTGTCCCTTCATTCGTTGATTCATTCACGCATTCATTCATTCATTCGTTGATTCATTCATTCACTTATTAGTTCATTCTTTTATTCATACATTATGCAACTCCCCGCGTGGGAGTCACCTTGGCGACCCATTAGTCCCATAGTCTTTCAATGTTGCTATATTCTATTCGGAACGACTATGTTGATAGTCTTTCCGTTTCATTGTTGTAAACTATTAATTGTTTCATTGTCTGAACACATAAGTTCAATGTAAGCTTGTGCCTTAGCACGAGCGTGGAGCGCGGTACGAGAGTTCTCACGTTTTTCAAGATTCTTTCCATATTCTATACAAGCATACAAGATGGGATTATTCCCTTAGCTAGATACGTTGGGTCATTTATTAGCATGTGCGGTGTCATCGCCTAGCGATTCTAGTGATAATGTCCGTATTGTTTGTGTCTAAGCTAAGCAAAGACGGGTTCATCGGAGCCACCCACCTTAGCGATGTTCGCATCGGCCGAGCGATACTCCGAGCGCGCCTTTGAAACTCTAAGTCTGGATTCATTCTTGATGGGCCAATGTAAGCCTTGTATCGATTCTTCATCAGGTCAACGCCAACTCTTCGGGTCGACGGCTCGTTTGAGTCGTTGTACTTGCCGTTTGAATCAGCGTTCCGCTAGGGCGGAGCGGGTCATTACATTCAAGGTGCTACGGTGTTCTCTAAAATTGATCTGCGCTCGAGTTTCCATCAACTCAAGATCAAGCCGGTCGATGTGCCAAAGTCTGTATTTCGCACTCGTTACGGCCATTACGAATTCCTGGTAATGTCGTTCAGCCTAACGAACGCCCCTGCCGCTTTCATGGATCTGATAAATCGGGTGTTCCGACCATTTATCGACAAGTTCGTAGTAGTCTTTATCGACGATATACTCGTCTACTCGAAGAATAGGCAGCAACACACTTAGCATCTGCGGACCGTGCTTCAGACCCTTCAAGAAAATCAACTATATGTGAAGCGAAGCAAATATGAATTCTGGCTTAGCAGCATCGCATTCCTCGGACACATCATTTCAGCTGAAGGCATTGCGGTCGACCCAAAGAAAGTTGAAGTCATTGTCGATTAGAAACGTCCAGCGTCCGTCGGTGAGATTCGAAGTTTCCTTGGCTTAGTGGGATACTACCGACGCTTCGTGAAGGACTTCGCTAAGATCGCATCGCCTCTGACTCGCCTCACTCAGAAAGGAGTTGCATTTGAATGGTCAGACGATTGCGAAGCTGCATTCCAAGAGTTGAAGCAACGGCTTGTCTCGGCCCCGATACTCGCTCTTCCAGAAGGGACTGAGGTTTCCAGATATTCAGCGACGCGTCCGGTCAGGGCTTGGGGTGTATACTGATGCAGCAGAACGAGGTGATATCTTTTGCTTCCCGACAGCTAAAGCCGCACAAGAAGAACTATCCCACGTATGACCTGGAGTTAGCGGCGATTGTGTTCGTGTTGAAATTATGGCGTCACTATCTTTATGGCGTGGTGTGCACGATCTATACCGATCACAAGAGCCTCAAGTATCTATTCACGCAGAAGAAACTGTCACGACCCGCACCAAGTGAAAGGGCACGAGAAGTGAAATACGTCCAGCCTACGCCGCAGGCGGTAGAACATTGTTCTAGGTCACAATCTATCTAATACAATGTGATATACCCTCCAGACGGAGGACAATCTCATAAGGATACAAACTCAATCACAAATCTAGGGATAGATAAATAGCACGATGAAATAGATAAGAAAATCTACAAGAAAGAGGCAACTAGAAGTGAAGTAAAACAATTTCATTAATTAACTCAAGGTCTAAATACAACTCCATGATAAACAAGGAAAAAAGAAACACAAACTCTATACAACTACTCCAAGCTCTACTAGTGTCCTCTAGGGAAGCTGTGAACTCCAAGTTTCCTGTAAATTTTTTATCAATGGGTCCAATCAGGACTGGAACGAATACATCTCATCAAGTAAATCCAAGTAAATGACGAAAACTATAAAACAATTATAGACAACTTTATTAATGAAGCATAGAAATTCGAGACAGTTTAAGATGTAAAACTATAGTAACAGAACAAGGAAAGTAAAAGCTGTAAAACAGAATATCATGTCAATGAAGACTGTAAATAAAGCTAGCTGAACTAGAATAATGTGATATGAGTCCAGTGGTACAATGTATCTCAAGTGTGATTCCATTCAATGATCCAAGTTGGATGATTCTTGTAATGGTTCTTGTGATGATTTTAGTAAAGATTCTTGTGGTGATTCTAATAAAGATTCTAGACAATACTCACAGTATGTTTTAAAATACTGAGATCGACATGTAAACGGCTAGGGGTAATCTGGCACATCACACACTGGCTAAGTGTGGGACGGCTATCGTTCTTGTATAATTTACAGGGAGGTGGTTCGAGTATTTAAGAATGTTTACATGTTTACTCAAGTATTTTCCCGCCCGACAAATATGAGTGAATCCATAACACGACACGTAAATCGAAAATAAATCTAGCCAGAACATGAAGGTGCTTGTAGGGGATTCTTGTAATAGTTCTTGTAATAGAGGCTATACAAGTAAGGTATGTGTGTCGTATACATGAATTCCAAAAAATATCAATCCGTGCTTGTAACCGAGAATCAAATAGAACTGACTACAACTGAAATATAGAATTTGACAAGTAAATGAAAGAACTATCAGAGAATGTACTCGCCTGACAATCCGAGCTGCTGATGAGGATGTATAACTGAACTGGAGTGATATAAACCTATTTTAAGTATACACATGTCACAACCAAATCGAAAATATCAAAAAAAAATAGCTACAATGCAAGACTATGCTTCTAGGTAACTTTTGGTCAAAGTTAACCCTTGGTCAACTCTGGTCAAACCTGGTCAACACTGGTCAAACCTGGTCAAACATTGGTCAACTAGTCTATTTACTAATTTCTAGGTCATACACAAAATTCTAGGTCATTTGGAGTTCGTTTGAGTTGAATTGGATCAAGTTTGACCCAAAGTTAACTTTTGTCAATTTGGTCAACTTGTCGGCCAATTCGACTAAACTAGGCTCAAAATGACAATCCAAATCTGTCCTAGGACTCCTATAGTTATATACACAACTACGATCTATTCTAAGAGGGTTCTCAAGCATACAACTATGCACACATAGGATATATACACACATGTGTATTTACAATACAAGTCAAACCTTAATTCTAACAAATGATGGTGTGTGTGTGTGTGTGTCCTGGAGCTTACTGAAATGAGTAAATTCTGAGATTAAAAACATCCAAACAAAACCATGGTATACCTCAATTTAATATACTATTATATGCATATAAACAAATAGGAAACTATCTATATGTATATATATATTTATCAATGCTCAAAAGGAAGAATAGCCAAAGGTTTTGAAATAGTTTTAGTGAATCCAAATCTGGAATTAAATCCCCCTCGACCCATTCTCAACATATATACATTAGCAATGGGTTTCAACGGGGTTTTCTAATGCATATAGTTAAATATATATTACATAGCTACAAAGAAAACTCATATACTCATAAATGATAGAAAATTATGAAACAAATCCAAAAGTTGGTTCCCACAAATCCAAAACCTCATATACGTACCAAAAACTCAGATTTTATAAGCTAATTTACTGGAAATCAAAATATCATACTCAAACTCAAAATCGAATTTAAAGAAAAACCCATTTTTCACACAACGACCCAAAATGAGATATACACCAAATGAACCCGCGAAACTCGGCATACACGTTGGTCTCGACCCCGTGATGCGCTCGTATACTCTTGGGTTTGAAATCGTATTCGCATCGTGTCCACAGAACGCGTATCGAAAATTCCCGATACCGCGTGACAGCGCGTGCTTGTGCATGTGTTCTCGCTCGATTGAGCGCCGCACACACAACGAAAAGCCACGTGCTCGTGCACGTAGCTAGGGGGTCCTGGGTAGGTCTAGGACATGGCCACGCAGCGACAGCCGTGCCAAAACAGCGCACGCAGCCCCGCACCTGCGCGCGACCTGCTGCGCGCGCCCGCGCGCACTCGTGCGCGCGCCGCCCGCGCACTCGTGCGCGCGCCCGCGCGCACTCGTGCGCGCGGTTCCGCCTCCGTGGCTCGCTCGTCGGGCCATGCCACGACTCGGGGTTGGCCCCTTGGGTAATATGGTATAGGTCGATGTACCCAGGTCCTGGAATGGGTCTTCGTTGCGTCGTGTGCGCGCACGAAGTCCGTTTCAGCGACAAAAATTAGCCTGAATGCACAGTGCGACTGAGTGGTGCACGTCGGATTTCTCCGTGCTTGCTCAATAAAACTTCATAAAATTTTATGATCATGGGGGCAGAGGTTGCCCCCGTGCTCAAGAAATTTCACGTAAAATACGGTCTGTGCATCGAGATTCAACCCACTGACGGCAGGGCATGCACGGCCTCGTGCACGGGATCCGTGCACGTACGTCCGATGCCCGAAACGCCACTGTAACGTCATCAAAATCCCGTCTTCACAAAAGTTTATCAAAATAATATTATCTAAACATCCATGAAGACAGAATCAAAAATAGCAACTTTCTATCCTAAGCGGCATTTCGTCGAACACGTGCCGTAAAGGACCGACACGTGTCCGATACCGCCATCAAACGAAGTCGAAATCCAACCAAACTTCGTGGGCAAGTCTATGGCACCTATATGGATGCAAAAGTGAAAGAAATTCCAGATTTACTATGGTAGAATAGGGTTTACCTATTGAGTGTCAAAAACTCTATGAACGGAGCCCCTCGGTTGTCGTATCGGCCGATTTCCCTCAAGCAAAAGCCTCCGCCTCCTCGTTAGAAATGCTCCAGCAGATCCTCCTCTCCTCGAAGAGTGCAACGGAGTTCGTTTGGGAAGAAACGGACTCTGGATGAAGAAAAAATGAGTTTTGGAGAAGGGGATCTATTAGGGTTTCACTTGTGGAGGCTAAAACTCACAAATGAAAGGAAGAGGGAGGGGTACTGTTGTTGGGCGGCCAGGAATAGGTCTCTAAGTATAGGGTTTCACTTGGGCCAACTCCCTTTCAAGTCAAATAAGGCCCAAGTCACAAAGGCTCAACAAGGCTACATGCAAAAAGGCTTAAAATCATTCAAAAGCCTTCTAAATCGGACCCAAGCCCTAAATAAATTCTAATAAGTGAAAAATAAATTCTAAAACATGGTTAGGCTCCTATACATGGTCCACTAAGGTTAAATCAGTTCCTAGCACAACGCAAGTCAAATATCTAGAAAATCACAAAATGGCCAAAATGGCTAAAAAGTCTAAAATGACTAAAAATTCATTTAAAATATTCTAAATAACTAATTAATTCTAAATAATTCCTACAAGGTCATATTAATTCTAATTATTATATTAGGCTTCTAGTCAATGTTGGCTAAGTTAAACTCATTTATACTACACAAACATCAAACAAACCACCTATCATCACATGAATTCAATAAATTAATAAATAATATAATAATTACAAAATGACCAAATATTCCTAAATTAAAAATGTGGTGGTTACAAATCTACCCCCTTAGAAAATTTTGTCCTCGAAATTTAAGTCGGTCGTACTCCTTCTAGGTCAACCACCCACAATCAAAGTCTCTAAGCAATTTCTAACTCATACAATTTGAAGAATAACATATAGAGTCATGGTCAACCATAGCAGTTGAAGGTCGCATCTAGATGGACTAGTCATATTAGATCAAACAGTCCCATGGTAGCAACATGCAAGCATATAGGTGTTCTGCTAGAAAGACAAGGAAGCAACAAATTATTAAGGTGTAGGACAGTCTACCATCCTATATGAAACTGGTAAAGACAACTAGGAATTAATTATGAAGGGTTACCATTCCAAAGATGATCAAAATCGAAATTTTAAGGCACGAGTGTCAATAGCATTGAAATCCAATAACATAATAATATAAAATAAGATTTAGTTCCGGCACGATCTAAGTTGATCAATTTCAGGATAAATCAAAGTTTGGACAAAATGGAGAACGAGGCCATTGAAGTATGAGCACGAGTATCCAAGATTTGATATCCATGTCACAATTGAATTAATTCAATTGAATAAGACCCCAAACATTGGATGATAAGGAGGATGACCCGGTCGACTGGTTACGATCAAAAGAATTAGAATTTAAAGGATGATGCAAGGATATAGAAATAAGTCAATTTCCTCCTTTGGATAGAGAAACTAAGCGTGATACCTTGGGTTGATCTATCAAGTACAATGCCTTTTTTTTTCTGAAATATGTGAAAGGCAAAAAACAATAAAGAGTTCAAAGACGATGCTATTAAGTACAATACATGGTTCATAGGCGATGGAAATAATTCAAAAGAGAATTGCCAAAGCTGTCGTGGATGAGACTCTAGGACAAATTTAACTATGTCTCCCTCCACATAGAAAAATATAAAAAGCGAACCAAAGTGCAATAGGTTGATCAGACCATCATGTACCGGTTCTGATTAGACAATATGTTAGTGGATGTCAGCCCCCAATAAAATATGTCATGATCAAGCTCGAAAAGATAAGCTTACAAAACTGGTGCTAAATTAGCAACATAAGATAGACAAAATATAAGTAAGGATAATGATGAAGGAAGTTAATAGTCTAAGATCCTTTAAACATCAAGGAGAGAGGGTGAAACAAAACAAGAGGAAAAGAATTTTTAAATCGAAGTTCATAATGAGATTCTCAAGGGTCGTCCAGGAATCTCTCAAGAAATTCTAAGTGTGATTGAGTATCCTCTAATTCTAATACATGATTTCCTATACTCTATAGCAGGCTCACAGCAGTACAACTAAGTCGCCGTACTACCACGATATCGTACTAATGCGAATCTCTACCTGTATGGGCCACCACTAAAAATGTGTCACGACCTGCACTCAGTGAAAGGGCACGAGAAGTGAAGTACGCCCAGCCTACGCCGCAATGTCGACGGTAGAACGCTGTTCTAGGTCACAATCTATCTAATACAATGTGATATACCCTCCAGACGGAGGATAATCTCATAAGGATACAAACTCAATCACAAATCTAGGGATAGATAAATAGCACAATGAATAGATAAGAAAATCTACTAGAAAGAGGCAACTAGAAGTGAAGTAAAATAATTTCATTAATTAACTCAAGGTCTCAATACAACTCCATGATAAACAAGAAAAGAAGAAACACAAACTCTATACAACTACTCCAAGCTCTACTAGTGTCCTCTAGGCTAGCTGTGAACTCCAAGTTTTCTGTAAGAATTTTATCAACGGGTCCAATCAGGACTGGAACGAATACATCTCATCAAGTAAATCCAAGTAAATGACGAAAACTATAAAACAATTATAGACAACTTTATTGATGAAGCATAGGAATTCGGGACAGTTTAAGATGTAAAACTATAGTAACAGAACAAGGAAAGTAAAAGCTGTGAAATAGAATATCATGTCAATGAGGACTGTAAATAAAGCTAGCTGAACTAGAATAATGTGATATGAGTCTAGTGGTACAATGTATGTTAAGTGTGATTCCATTCAATGATCCAAGTAGGATGATTCTTGTAATGATTCTTGTGATGATTCTAGTAAAGATTCTTGCGGTGATTCTAGTAAAGATTCTAGACAATACTCACAGTGTTTTAAAATACTGAGATCGACATGTAAACGGCTAGGGGTAATCCGGCACATCACACACTGGCCAAGTGTGGGACGGCTATCGTTCTTGTATAATTCACAGGGAGGTGGTTCGAGTATTTAGGAATGTTTACATGTTTACTCAAGTATTTCCCGTCCAACAACTATGAGTGAATCCATAACACGACACGTAAATCGAAAATAAATCTAGCCAGAACATGAAGGTGGTTGTAGGTGATTCTTGTAATAGTTCTTGTAATAGAGGCTATACAAGTAAGGTATGTGTGTTGTATACATGAATTCCAGAAAATATCAATTCGTATTTGTAACCGAGAATCAAATAGAACTGACTACAACTGAAATATAGAATTTGACAAGTAAATAAAGAACTATCAGAGAATGTACTCGTCTGACAATCCGAGCTACTGATGAGGATGTATAACTGACCTGGAGTGATATAAACCTATTTTAAGTATACACATGTCACAACCAAATCTAAAATATTAAAGGAAATAGCTACAATACAAGACTACATGCTTCTAGGTCCCTTTTGGTCAAAGTCAACCCTTGGTCAACTCTGGTCAAACCTGGTCAATGCTGGTCAAACCTGGTTAAACATTGGTCAACTAGTCCATTTACTAATTTCAAGGTCATACACAAAATTCTAGGTCATTTGGAGTTCGTTTTAGTTGAATTGGATCAAGTTTGACCCAAAGTTGACTTTTGTCAATTTGGTCAACTTGTCGGCCAATTGGACTAAACTAAGCTCAAAATGACAATTCAAATCTGTCCTAGGACTCCTATAGTTATATACACAACTACGATCTATTCTAAGAGGGTTCTCAAGCATACAACTATGCACACATAGGTATATACACACATGTGTATTTACAATACAAGTCAAACCTTAACAAATGATGGTGTGTGTGTGTGTGTGTGTCCTGGTGTCACGACCCGCACCCTAGAGTAAGGGCATGAGAAGTGGGTACGTCCAGCCTACGCCGCAGTGTCGGCGGTAGAACGCAGTCCTAGGTTACTATCTAATCAACAACTCACGCAATTATATAATGTACTTGTCAAATCTCAACTCCGAACGGAGGACAAGTATAGATATAATGAAATCTCAATCACAGTCTAAGCACGATAAGATAACACAGAAGTTTATAACTAAAAACCAAATAACAACTTTTATAAACTACTAAATAATAATATCTTAAACAAACTCAAATACAAACTCGTATCTCAAGTTATTACAATTCAAGTTCTAAAACATGAAACTAAACCAAGTCTACTAGCTAGTCTCCCGATCACTCCTGAGTGTCGGGGCCATAGGTAGCTAAGCCATCTCCTGCTCCAAGGTAAGTGGGGCAAATGTCCTCAGGGCAATCATCTGTAATATTTTCAACAGGTCCAGTCAGGACAGGAACGAGTACATTTCATCAAGAAATTCCAAGTAAATGACAGAGAACTATAAAGCAGTTATAGACAGTTGTATTGATGAATATGGCAGTTTATGTTCAGGTGATGGTAAAAGAAACAGATAAAGTGCAAGGAAAGTAAATAACTAAACAAGAGAAGAATCATAGCAAGGAAGACTGTAAAATATAATCTAGCTGAACTAGAGTAACATAATGAGTTCAGATGTACAATATAAGTCGAGTGTAATCCCAAAGTGAGTCTAATACATGATGAGTCGAATGTGATTCTAATCATTGTTCTAATAAGGTGATTCGAATAAGATGATGCGAATAGTGATTCGAATAAGGTGATACGAATAGTGATTCGAATGATAATCAGACAATGATTCAAATAAATTCTCCAAGTGTGTTTTAAAATACCGAGATCGACATGTAAACGGCTGTAGGTAATACGGCACACCACACACTCGCGAAGTGTGTGATGGCTATCGTTCGAATATAATGCACAGAGGGGTGATTCGAATAGGGGGATATGTCTACATGTCTAATCAGTATTTCCCCGCCCAGTCTAATACAAATGAATCCGTAATCCAACACATAAGACGAATACAAGTCCAACCAACATATGAAGATACGAATAGGGTGATTCGAATAGTGATTCGTATAATGATTCGTATGGTGATTCGAATAATAGAGGTAAGACAAGTAAGTATATGTGTCACATACATGGATTCAGAAATAATACTACGTATTTGTAACAGAGAATCACACACAGCTAACTAACTGAAATACAGTAATTGACAAGTAAATGAAAGAACTATCAGAGAATGTACTCGCCTGCTACTCTGAAAAGAGTAATGAAATATCAGATGTCTGCACCGGAGTCACAAAGTCCTAAATAGAGCAGTATGGGTTATAATGTGTTTAAAATAAGACAATGATGTTTATGATGCAATCTACATGATTTCTAGACCGATCTAGGTCAAAGTCAACTCTAAGTCAACCCTGGTCAATTGTCTAGGTCAAACTAGGTCAACTGTCTAGGGCTTGGTCAAACTTTAGTCAACACATTCTTATAGGCTTATTTGGTCAAATCTAGGTCAACCCAAGATACACTAACTCACTCTAACCCATAGACTAGTGTAACTTAGATACCATATATACAATCATCATATATTTATAAATAGACCCAACTAATATTTAACTAAGCCCTTAGTCTAAACATGGATTTCCTCTAAGGTAACCCACATACACACAAACTCACATGTAAAGGTCAAGTGGCCAAAACACATACAGGCCAATGAAATATCTATTACATAAAACACTATCACACTACACATGTCACACATATATTACATTACACATTGGTTAATTTATATATATATATATATATATATATATATATATATATATCATACACATACATAGGGATTGATAGGTAAGTAAGGCAATGTGTGTGTGAAATGGTGTCACAAGATGTGTGTGTGTTTCAGGAATAGGAATCAATGAAAAACAGTGTGATAGCCTAGGTGTGCATGACCATGTGGGAAGCTTTGTGTGTGTTACACAATAGTGTGTAGGACTGAACCAACACACATAATGGGCTGACATGTGTGCAGTGAAGAAGCTCTCAGGGTTTCATGTTTCATTCTCAGTTTAACATTGATTTAGTTAATGACAAGGAAAGGAAAACAATTATTTAAGCCTACCTAAATATCAGGTTTCCTGTTTTGAATTTCAATTCTCAAAACTCAGTTTTATATAACAACTTAATCTCAGATTTGTTTACACAGGGAAAAATCTCAGTTAACAACACATATCAGTTTAGCAAAACTCAGGTTTTAGGCAGTGTGTGTATAATCTGAAACTGAGATGTGGGTGTGTGATCTAACATATGTGTCAAAATTAGTTTTAAACAGGGAAAATCTCAGGATCTCAGTAAAACAGTTCCCCCCTCCCATTCAATCTCAGATTTTTGTTTAACATGAATTCAAAAATACAAAAATCAGTTGATAGGTTGAAATCAGTTGATAGGTTGAATTTTCAGATATTAATTGACAGTTCAAACCTACTAAATCTCAGGTTTTCAATCTCAGGAAATCATATACATAAATCCCAATTCAATTCTATGTAAACAAACTCAGTTTTTAAGAAAAGTTCAAGACAGTGCATGCCCAATCTAAGTTTCAGTTATCAAGTATCAAACCTCCAATTCAGTTGCAGTATCAAACATGCGTGTGTGTGTGTGTCCATTGTAGCATAGGCATATGGGTATTGAAGCATAGGTCACTGACAGTTCCTGTGTTCTCAGGAATCCTGAGAACAATGACATGTTTTAACTCAGATTTGTGTTAATGTGACATTTGAGTGAATGTGAGCATGTGTCCAGTGTGTCAGAACATGGTGTCAGTAGTAGGGAATCAAAAGTTTAGAAACAAACCTATCTAAACATGACTGAATCTCAGATTTTCAGTGAATCAAATCTCAGGATACAGGTTATAGCCTTAGTTGTCGCATACATGAATACTTAAGTTCAGTTATCAATAAAAATTAAGTTGAAACTAAAACATACTCACTGAAACTCATTTGAAATCGAATTGGATCCTTGGAAACATTAAAAACAGTAAACAATGAATCAGTGACTCGAAAATCAGGTTCCCATTTACTGTTAGTTCAATCGAACCCAATTCTCAAATACTGTCAAACCGAGAACTGAAATTAGCCCATACACATTGCATAATCGAAATCAAATCATTCAAAATCAAAACATATAACATGTGTCAGAGGGGCGGGGTCGAGTGTGTGTGATACACACGTGTCCAGAGTGTGTCAAAACTGTGTCCAAGTCGTGTCAGAACACGAGTGTCAATATGTGACAGAAACTGTGCAAAGGCACAGCCTCGTGCACGCATGTCGAGTGTGCTAGGGACACGTGTCCTACCTAGTGTCGTGGTCGTGCACATAGGTAGAAGGGGTATAGGGGCTCGTGTTCAAGTGTCTGTATCGAGTCTAAAGTGTGTCGTGTCCGAGATACGAAAGCGTGTCAGTGAGGGATTTCACGTGTGTGCACAGGGAACACGAGACAGTGCGGCCTCGATTTCTCTGCGCACAGACATCGAGGTCCCAAAATTTTGTGGGTAGGATGTCAGTGATTGCCCCTCAGTGCTGACCAAATTTGGTCGGGTCTCGTATCGTGTCCAGTGAGAACTGAACACGGGGTAGCAGGACAGTGCACAGTGCTGTGTACTGCGTGTTCGTGTCCAATTTGGACACGGACACGACACAATCTTGTGCTCAGTGTCATGGTTCTGTGATCTACATCTATAGGGCTAGAAGTTTGTGTAATTAGTTTTCAAAAATATTAACAATTAATTGGTAGAGGCAATTCATCAAACACCTATATTAAAACCTAGATACGTGTCCGATACGGACACCAAACCCAAACCAATTTCTACCAAACTCAGCCTATAGGTCCCTGGTACCTAGATGCATGCATCCATGAAGAGAAATCACAAATTTAACTATGTATGAGGGCATTTACCTATTGAGTGAAAACTCAATGAAAACCTAGAATAGGGGGGTGTCCTCTTCACTTGGGGGTGCCAAATGCTTGTGCAACCTTGCTAGCTAGCTCCCCTTAGCATCCTCATCAGTAGGGGATTCCAATACAAGAAATTTGGCTCAATTTGGAGTTGATTTGGATATTTGGGGAGAAGTTTAGGGAAGAACACAAAGGAGGCAAATAAAATGAATTAAAAATGGTGCAAATGATTAATGTGTTGCATTTATAGGGGGGAAATTGTGTGATGGCTGTTGAAAACATTAGGGTTAGGGTTTAGGATGAGTGGCTAAGGTTTCTCCAACAAATTCTAAGGCTTCCTATTGGTTAAGGCTTCTTTTCACAAATATCTCAAAAGTAAATATCTTTCCTAATAATATCTAGATATTACACTAATGTGATTACTTAATTGAAATCCTCTAACTTAGCTTCTAGGGTCATGGTTAACATCTAGATTAGGCTAACTTCTAGGTCAAGTCTCAACAATGTAACTAACACATATTTAATTAATATAATTCACAATTTCACCAAAGTGTCAAAATGACCAAAATACCCCTAGGCTTAAATGTAGAAATTTGAAATCCTAAACACATGATTAGGTCTCCTTCGTCATGATTAGTCTTCTAGGTCATGCATGACTAAGGTTACACTAGCAAAACACCAATGTCATATTTCACCAATTAAATAGTTTTAAAATAACTAAAAATCACCAAAAATCATATCATGACTTAAATATCATTATTAAATGATTTAAAATACAAAAGTTCAAAATTACCCTCATTTAGAAAAACTGGGTGTTACACCTGGAGCTTACTGAAATGAGTAAATTCTGAGATTAAAAAAAACCATGGTATACCTCAATTTAATATACTATTATATGCATATAAACAAATAGGAAACTATCTATATATATATATATATATATATATATATTATATATATATATATATATATATATATATATATATATATATCAATGCTCAAAAGGAAGAATAGCCAAAGGTTTTGAAATAGTTTTAGTGAATCCAAATCTGGAATTAAATCCCCCTCGACCCATTCTCAACATATATACATTAGCAATGGGTTTCAACGGAGTTTTCTAATGCATATAGTTAAATATATATATACATAGCTACAAAGAAAACTCATATACTCATAAATGATAGAAAATTATGAAACAAATCCAAAAGTTGGTTCCCACAAATCCAAAACCTCATATACGTACCAAAATCTCAGATTTTATAAGCTAATTTACTGGAAATCAAAATATCATACTCAAACTCAAAATCGAATTTAAAGAAAAACCCATTTTTCACACAACGACCCAAAATGAGATATACACCAAATGAACCCGCGAAACTCGGCATACACGTTGGTCTCGACCCAGGTGATGCGCTCGTATACTCTCGGGTTCGAAATTGTGTCCGCGTCGTGTCCACAGAACGTGTATCGGAAATTCTCGATACCGCGTGACAACGCGTGCTTCTGCATGCGTTCTCGCTCGATTGAGCGCCACACACACAACGAAAATCCCCGTGCTCGTGCACGTAGCTGGGGGGGTCCTGGGGTAGGTCTAGGATACGGCCACACAGTGACATGCCGTGCCGAAACAGCGCACGTAGCCCCGTACCTGTGCGCGGCATGCTGCGCGTGCGCCCGCGCCTCGTGCGCGCGGTTCTGCCTCCGTGGCTCGCTCGTCGGGCCACGCCACGACTCGGGGTTGGCCCCTCGGGTAGTCTAGGTATAGGTCGACATGTCCCAGGTCCTGGAACGGGTCTTCGTTGTGTCGTGTGTGCGCACGAAGTCCGTTTCAGCGACAAAAATCTGTCTGAATGCACAGTGTGGCTGAGCGGTGCACGTCGGATTTCTCGCGCGCTCGCTCAACGAAAAGCCGTGAAATTTTATGAGCATGGGGACAGAGGTTGCTCCTACATGCTCAAGAAATTTCACAAAAATACGGCCTGTGCATCGAGATACAACGCACTGACGGCAGGGCATGCACGGCCTCGTGCACGGAATCCGTGTACGTGCGTCCGATGCCCGAAACGCCGCTGTAACGTCATCAAAATCAAATCCGTCTTCACAAAAGTTTATCAAAATAATATTATCTAAACATCCATGAAGACAGAATCAAAAAACAGCAACTTTCTATCCTAAGCTGTATTTCGTCGAACACGTGCCGTAAAGGACCGACATGTGTCCGATACCGCCATCAAACGAAGTCGAAATCCAACCAAACTTCGTGGGAAAGTCTAGGGCACCTATATGGATGCAAAAATGAAAGAAATTCCAGATTTACTATGGTATAATAGGGTTTACCTATTGAGTGTCAAAACTCAATGAACGGAGCCCCTCGGTTGTCGTGTCGGCCGATTTCTCTCAAGCAAAAGCCTCCGCCTCCTTGTTAGAAATGCTCCAGCAGATTCTCCTCTCCTCTAAGAGTGCAACGGAGTTCATTTGGGAAGAAACGGACTCCGGATGAAGGAAAAATGAGTTTTGGAGAAGGAGATCTATTAGGCTTTCACTTGTGGAGGCTAAAACTCACAAATGAACGGAGAGAGGGGGTACTGCTGTTGGGCAGCCAGGAATAGCTCTCTAGGGTTAGGACTTCACTTGGGCCAACTCACTTTCAAGTCAAATAAGGCCCAAGTCACAAAGGCTCAAAAAGGCTACATGCAAAAAGGCTTAAAATCATTCAAAAGCCTTCTAAATTGGACCCAAGCCCTAAATAAATTCTAATAGGTGAAAAATAAATTCTAAAACATGGTTAGGCTCCTATACATGGTCCACTAAGGTTAAACCAGTTCCTAGCACAACGCAAGTCAAAATATCTAGAAAATCACAAAATGGCCAAAATGGCTAAAAAGGCTAAAATGACTAAAAATTCATTTAAACATTCTAAAATAACTAATTAATTCTAAAATAATTCCTACAAGGTCATATTAATTCTAATTATTATTATTAGGCTTCTAGACAATGTTGGCTAAGTTAAACCCATTTATACTACATAAACATCAAACAAAACCACCTATCATCACATGAATTCAATAAATTAATAAATAATATAATAATTACAAAATGACCAAAATATCCCTAAATTAAAAATGTGGTGGTTACAGGAACTGAACTTGCGGTAAAGGCGTTGGCTGGAACTAATCAAAGATTACGACTTGACTATCGACTATACGCCGGAAAGGAAATGTTGTGGCAGACGCTTTGAGTCGAAAGTACATTGTCTCGCTATCCATCGACCGCAGACTGCTACGTGACCTAAAAGAGATGGACATCGAACTCCGAGTCCGATTCCGGAATGTGCAGTTGGCAAAGTTGCAGTTAGAGCCGAGTTTGCAAGCAAGGATCAAGACCGCTCAGAAGGACGATCCATACCTGAAGAAGATACGAGAGCTAATCTCGATGGGTAGGACGACCGACTTGCACGGAAGACGAGATCGGCATGCTTCGATTGAGGGGTAGGCTATGCGTTCCGGCTGATTCAGAACTTAGAAAGAAGATATTGTCGGAGGCGCACTACGCAAAGTACACCTTGTATCCCGGCAGCACGAAGATATACAAGGACCTCCGTACAAACTTTTGGTGGCACGGGATGAAAAGAGATGTGGCACTTTTCGTGTCGCAATGCATGGCCTGTCAACAGGTTAAAACTGAGCACTAGAGACCGGGCGGAGAGATACAGAATCTGGCAATTCCGGAATGGAAGTGACAGCACGTGTGCATGGATTTTATTGTTGGTCTGCCGAAGACACCACGAGAAAATGATGCCATCTGGGTCATCGTCGATCGATTAACCAAGTCATCGTACTTTATTGCCATCAAAGTTACTTGGAGCGTTGATCGTCTGGCGCAGATATATCTTGATGAGATAGTACGGCTGCACGGAGTTCCAGTATCCTTCGTCTCTGATCGGGATTCACAGTTCATGTCGCGATTTTGGAGTAGCCTTCAGTCGGTGCTAGGTACCAAGTTGCAGTTCAGCTCAGCTTACCATCCTCAGACCGACGGCCAAATGGAGCACGTCAATCAAATTCTTGAAGATATGCTACGACTCTGCACAATTGACTTCAAATTAAGCTGGGACAATCATCTACTTCTGGCCGAATTTGCATACAACAATAGCTATCAATCCTGCATTCAAATGGCACCGTATGAAGCCTTGTACGGACGCAAGTGCCGATCACCCATTTGCTGGGACGAAGTCGAAGAGCGACAGATTTTCGGCCCAGAACTGGTGGAACAGACCGTGCAAAAAATTCGGCTTATTCGGGAAAGACTAAAGACTGCGCAGAGTCATCAGAAAAGCTATGCGGACGTTCATCGTCGACCACTCGAGTTTCAAGAAGGCGATCACGTATTTCTCAAGGTGTCGCCCATACGGGGAGTTACTCGGTTCGACGCGAAAGGAAAGTTGAGCCCGAGATTCATTGGGCCGTTCGAAATACTCGAACGGATCGCCCCAGTGGCCAATAAAATTGTCCTACCGGCGCTTGAAGGTGTACACAATATCTTCCATGTCTCTCAACTACGGAAGTACGTACACGACTCGAGCCACGTGGTAGATTTTGGCCAGCTGGAGCTAACTTATCCTACGTTGAAGAGCCAGTTCAAATCATAGAACGCAAGGATAAGCTGCTGCGAAATCGAGCGATCCCTCTCGTCCGCGTCCTCTGGAGAAACCATTCGGTCGAAGAGTCGACGTGGGATCTTGAATCAGAAATGAAGGAGAAATTTTCTTCATTGTTCTCGTAGAGGTAGGTTCTATGCTTAAGTTTCGAGGACGAAACTTTTTATTAGTTGGTTATGGTGTAGTGCCCCGTCCCTACATCGTGCCCCGTTTCCGTCCACGGGGTACGCGAGAAAGGAACACTGTCGCTATCGATTCGGTCGGGACCGATAGGTCGAAATCGGCCGAGTCGATCGAACGGGAACGGTTGAATTAAGATCCATTCCACGTTATGGAATGGCGTCTTCGAACCCTAGTCCCATATTCAGTGGGTTGCACCTCGAGGATTGGCTCTGCGGCTGAGTCAGGAGAGACCTCCCGTTGCTCTGATTTTTATGCCGCGCTTGATTTGGCTTTGGCTTTGTTTTTGTGAATGCATTTTTCGTGAATGTTTTCGATGGATTTTCTTGACTTGTATTTTCGAGCTTCGCATTCCTATCGAAATCCCTTGAATTTCACAGTGTTCTAATCAGTTGCTTATGCAATTGCAGGTGATCGCGTAGGCGACGTCAGCGAAGCCAACCGGTCGCTCGCTTGAGGAAATTCTAAGGCGAGTGGCTGACCTCCTTCGCCTCGTCCCTCTACTTCAAAACTCAATCTGTGAAGTAAAATGAATTTGTCATAATAGTGTAGAATCAAAGAAATCGTAGCACGATTCTTCACGAAACACTTGTTATCAACTGCTGGTATTGGAAATAGAAAACATGTTCTTTATGCAAATCCACTTAGCCTATGCAAAGCAATGAATGAATCGATTAACGTTTATCGCAACATTACGGCTAAGTAAGCAAAACAGTCATTGGACAACGTGTCGACAAGGTGTAGTTTTCTCGAACGATTGCCTAAGCCAAGGGACCGATTCGGTCCGGGAGGAACGAGAATAGCAAGCGCTAGCCCTTCATCGACATGGGTTATTCGGGAACTTTTGCACAGGGCTCGCTACCCGCCGCGAAAGGCTCGTCGTCTAACCCGGCTATAGTCCGCGATGGCTTGACATTGCCAGTGGCCTTCACACCCTTCTACGGCTTAACAAATGCACGGGACACGGGATGAATATGATAGTTGCTTAATGTTATACAATTTCATATGCTTACCTCAAACATGTTAACATGCAAATCGAACAGGATGGTTAGAAAGATCATTGAAATAACTAGCTAACATGTTTACGAAACTTCTTGAATCAAATGCAGAGCTCGAATTTTAATTAGCCATTTGCCAGTACATGTGATTGTACTGATCCTCGCTCTTTGCAGGTCCCGCGAACCAGGAAGGACGCGCCAGCTAGCTCGGCGGCGTTCGTGATTTTGAAGCTTCGGCCGTGCGTCGAAGACTTTCTCTGCGACTCCACTTTTGAAGGCTCTCGACAGTCCAAGGAAGATGACTCAGCGTCCCTCCCATCCAGGTCACTGGAGTACTTTGTTGTATATTGAGGGATGTGTGCAATGTATGGAACGGCTATCTCATCGGCACTCTTTTGTAATCGAGTCATGTTGTAGCCCGTGCGGCAATGAGTCTTGTATCGGAGTCTGTAAAAGATGTTCATTATCAATAAAATTAAGTTTCCTTTACTTATTGTGTGAATCAATTTGTCTGCGTACTCTCTTAGATCTCGTGTCTCAGATTACCTTATGACTATGCCTTGTGCGATCGCAAATTAGGTTTGTACGGCATCACGTCCGGGGACGACTATCGATTCGACGGAATCGGAACGTGACAATCGACGCGGCTCAGGGCCTCCAGAACAGCGACCACTCCACTACAGAGGCTTATCTGGCAGCCAAGATGATAGCAGCCGCTCGTCAGATGATAGCAACCAACTCCCAGAAACCGTCGTAGATCACTCTTTCTGGTGAGGTCTTTCTCCTAATCCTCTTCGTCGAGGAGTGGCGTCCCCACCACCTCATCCTTCCAGCTATTTTGTTTCCCCCATCCCGATACGCTCGGACTGGTGCTCTTATGTTCCTTTTTTCTGTTTAGGATTTTGGCGCTTCGCGCTTACTTGTAATGGCTACGGCATTTTGCGCCATGTTATGAATAAAATAAAGAGTTTCTAAAATTTAAAAAAAAAAAATGAACTTGACGCGTGTTAATTTTTTGTCAGGGTAAACAAACATTGGTGGATGAAAAAAAAATAACTCAGTGACTGATATTTCTTCGTGAGAAGTCTTCGCTAGTGCTATTGTAGTTGACACCCCCACAACCTCTTCTCACCCTCCTTCCCTTTAAAACCAGTCATGTACTCCTTCAGCTCAGTACCATTCTGATCAAATATTAATTATCCCATGGAATATTTACTCCTTGATCACGAACAAGAAGAACAAGCTATTAATGGAGTTGCAACTGGAGGGGTTGATTGTTCAGCGCTGCTGTTTCCGGGGGCGGGATCGGAACTGCAACCAGCAGGCTGCAGCCTAGAGGCGCCAGGGAGAATGTGCGATGACAGCGAGGGAAATCATGATATAGGCGGCGGCGGTGGCGGCGGAAGTAAGGATATATTGAGTAAGGGTGCACGTGGGGGAAGGGGAAAGAAAGTGAGCTGCTGGCCGAAACTCGCGTTCCAAACTCGGAGCACCAACGACATTCTCGACGACGGTTATCGTTGGAGGAAGTACGGACAGAAGGCGGTGAAGAGTAGCAGCTATCCGAGGTACTGCGTTCGAATATGAATGAACATAATTAATGTTGGTTAAACCCTAATTTTCTTGATTCATGAGATGCCCTAAACTTAGATATAAGTTTCAACTTTCAACTCTTTTGGCGGCTTGACAAGAGTTCCAAAATTAAACATAGACACTGCTATTTTGTCCGCAGTTTATGACTGCCAACGTGACCGCATGCCACGTAGCAGTCTCCTATTGGCCTCCTCATCTGTTTTAAGGATGTGGAGATCGGTGATAGCAGGGAAGCCAATAGTTAGCGGTCACGTCGACCAGCGGTCATGCCACCTAGCAGAATATCTTTTTCCTTTAAACATATTTCTACTGGCTATAAGCTTATATTTTTACTACCTATGTTTTGACTTAAGTTACATAATATTGTTTTCTTCTGTTGTACATGCAACTTGTTCATCTACTCTCAACTGTCCTTTCTGAGAGTAAACTCCTTGAAGTTTGAACATGTTAAGCTGCACTTCCTACATGAGTAATTCTTTGATTCTTCACAAGACATTGATTAATAATTGCTTGAACGCTATAGATAAAATGCTATTTTATGTCCTATTATTGTAGTGTTTAATCCTAACTACTTCACCTGTTTGCAGTCGCGCAACCTACTTATGATATTGTTACATAACATGGTAAATTAAACCACCGAACACAAGCTATGGTGAGGATTAAGAGATCCACATTTCCATGTTACATAATTTGTAATTTATCTCCAATCACCAAATATATACCCTTTTTCTTTTGGGAAAATCCAAACATTATCATCAAAGCTGTGATAATTCTTCTCATAATTTTAGCTTATGCCAATCAATGCTGCAGAGTGGAAGCTAATAACCAAGGGAATGGACACCAAAGCATGCAACATTATCACAAAATCAGAGTTAGTTTAGGACCTTGAATCCTTAAGGAGAATAGTTAAAGGGATGGGATCAAGTAGATTTGAATTTTCTTATAATATAAAGACAAAATCCATTTAGTACATGCATGAAATTTCGCTAATATACTATTAGTGAAATTTCACTTGGTATTAGACAAATTTCACTAATATAGCATTACGACATACGCTAATTCAAATAATTGGAGATAAAATCAAATAATTTCCCTGAAGAGGTACATTTTAGGAACTGCTCAAGTACCAATATACACCAATAGCAGATTTATTCCAAAAAAAGTACCAAACACTTGCAATCCAAATGGATTTATGAACTAGAAGCCTCCTGATATTATTGATATTAATTTGCCTCCCGAATTCCCGCAACAGTTGCACAAATTTATTTTTAGGGTTATGCAAAAATGTGTCCTACTTAAGAACACATGATAATACATCGATAGTGTACATTTTATATGAGTACTCGCATCAGCATGTTGATAAATGTTGCATTTTATATTAATAAATACACATTTTAAGTATAAAAAAAATTATTTAATTTGATGGTGGAGTTATTCATGTAAAATACATCAATGTGCTGTCATTTCTCATAATTCAACTATCTATGAATTTGATTGCAGAAATATATTATTTCACTTTACATTTTCCTTTTTCATATTCACATATGCTCAATTTTTTTTTTCATTTTACGGGTGTTGCTGAAGAAATTACTACCGGTGCACCCATCACATCTGCAATGTGAAAAACAAGTCCAGCGTTTATCCAACGATAGAAGCATCGTCGTCACCGGGAATCCACAATCATCCTTGCGAGAAACTAATGGAGGCACTCGGCCCTCTTCTCAAGCAGATTCAGTTCTTAACTAGTTTCTAATCAGCAGGGCTGGCTCCGGGGCAAGTCATGTTGGAAACGAAGCGCGGAAACCGTTCCCCCAAACTAGAAAGTCCTGCGAGAGAACCGAGCAAAAGCACACAAACCAAACACGCCAAACACAATCGCAGACACAAAGATTTTTGACGTGAAAAACCTTTGCGGAAAAAACCACGGGACATCGGAGTCCAACCCTGAAGAACCTCCACTAATGGAATAAAGAGAATACACCCTCTACAAGCTCCTCCCGATCCAACACGGATCACCACAACTCACTTGAAAGAAGAAAATTTTTGATTGCGGACTCCGAAGAACAAGAGATGCCGAAAAATTATTCGAAGCAATCTCTCCTTCACAATAGTCCTTAATCCTCTCTCTCTCTCAAAGATTGTAAAACACTCTTTGTTTTGAGATGATTTTACAACTAGCATGCACCACCCTTTTATAAGCCCTTGGTAACCCATACGTGGAAGGCCAATATATATGGAAACTTCCAATATAAATCAATATATTTAATGGAAATCCAATCATAATTAGCTTACCATAATTGGAAACCCAATAATATGGAAAACTACTATATGAAAGGTCCAATCATAAATATATAATCAAAGTAAATATGGAAATCCAATCATATATTTCCTTACCATATATGTACCAAAAAAAATCCATGCACTCCCCAAGCTTCTTCGACACACGGATGGCGTTCGTCGCTCTCCGGGGTATTCTCCACATAGGTGGGAACCCCACCCACTCCGACAAATCTTTCCCTTCACAACTATGTGGAGGAGGTCGTCATCCCGACGATCTGCCTGCAGTACTCAATCTTCCCCTCGGAAGAACCTTCGTGAGCATGTCCGCTCCATTGTCATCAGTATGAACATTCTCAAGCGCCGCATCCTTCTTCTCAACCACATCCCGTATCCAATGATACCGAGTCTCGATGTGCTTGGACCGACTATGAAATATCTGGTTCTTCACAAGGTGAATAGCACTCTGACTGTCGCAAAGCAAAGTATACTGCTCTTGCTTCAGCCCTATTTCCTGCAGCAGCTTCTTCATCCACAGCAACTCCTTGCAAGCCTCCGTCGCCGCAATGTACTCTGCCTCTGTCGTCGACAAGGCAACACACTTCTGCAACCGCGACTGCCACGATACCGCTCCTCCAGCAAACATTATCACATAGCCCGAAGTCGATCGCCTCATGTCTACATCTCCAGCCATATCAGCGTCAGTATACCCAACCAGCTTCGGCTCGTCACCACCAAAAGAAAGTCTCCAATCGGCAGTGCCCTGAAGGTATCGTAGAATCTACTTGACCGCACTCCAATGTACCCTTCCAGGATTTGAAAGGTACCTGCTAACTGTGCCAACTGCATGAGCGATGTCTGGCCTCGTACACACCATAGCATACATAAGACTTCCCACAGCTGAAGCATATGGAACCCGCTCCATATATTCCTTTTTGTCCTCGGTAGATGGACACTGCTCCTCAGTGAACTTAAAGTGAGCCGCAAGGGGGCAACTCACTTTCTTTGACTCGTCCATACCGAAACGCTGAAGTACCCGGTGAATGTACTTCTTTTGGGACAAATGTAGCAGTTTAGACTCTCTCTCTCGGCTGATCTCCATCCCAAGAATAGTCTTTGTTGCGTCCAAATCCTTCATAGAGAAGGTCGCGCCCAGTTGGCGCTTCAACTCCACTATCCTAGTGGCATTCTGACCCACTAACAGCATATCATCTACATAGAGCAATAAAATGATGAAATCATCCTCGGCAAAGTACCTCACAAATACGCAATGGTCCGACGTCGTCCGTGCATAGCCATGCTCCCCCATAAATGACTCGAACTTCCTGTACCACTGCCTCGGAGCTTGCTTCAGACCATACAAGCTCTTCCTCAACCGGCAGACCAAATGTGACTTGCCCTTCTCACAGAATCCCTCTGGCTGCTCCATGTATAACTCCTCTTCAAGATCACCGTAGAGGAATGCCGTCTTCACGTCCATCTGCTCGACCTCCAAGTCGAAACTGGCTGCCAATCCTAGCACCACCCGAATAGATGACTGTTTGACGACTGGCGAAAAGATCTCATCATAATCCACGCCTTTTCGCTGACCGTAGCCTTTAACTACCAGTCTCGCTTTGTATCGAGGGCGAGTAGCATCATCCGTCTGCTTCACTCTAAACACCCATCGATTCTTTAAAGCCTTCTTGCCCTTTGGCAACCGCACCAGGTCATAAGTGGAATTAGCATGTAAGGAACTCATCTCCTCCTGCATAGCCTTCATCCACTCCTGCATGTGTTCGTCTTCCATAGTCTCTGCAAAACTTTCGGGCTCTCTTGTCAGTCAATAGCACATACTCACCCGTTGAGTATCTCGTAGATGGTCGACGCTCTCTGTCGCTCCTTCTCAGTGGAGCCACTGGTGCTGGCTGTATACCAACAGCCTCCTCCTCTTCAGGAACGGCCCCCCGGCATGCTCATCCTCATGAGGGACACCTGACCACCATCAACAGGTTGATGATCAAGGTTGGAAGCAACTCCATGTACTGGCTCCCCCATAATTGGATCCTCTGCGATGTCCTCTGGTAACTGCTCGAAGCGAAATGACTCTAACTCAGGTAATTTCTTAGCCTCAGAAGGCGTCTCGAATCCTG
>JANAVB010029416.1:1150000-1189621 GCA_029216955.1 Iris pallida | reverse complement strand
TACTACGGCGTGTTCTACTGTGAGTTCCAAGTTTATCCTAGAATTATGCAATAAAGGATTCCTCAGTTTTATATGCGCAAGCAGGCTAGTCTATCCAGTCAATCAATTGCGCCAATCATGAATTTAGACAGTCCCAGGGACGCTCGTCGTAGTAGTACCATGTACATTAATAATATAAGCAGATACCGCTCTATGCCCGTGTGGCAGATTTGCAGTATCTGTGGGAGCCAGCCGGCCTGTCGGGTACTTAATAGTCCCAAGAGGGCTGTCATGTAAGAACTCGAGAATCCACCCTTCCATGCAATCATTCTTTTATTTAACTTAATAGCCTTTATGTTAAGCGAAATCCATGTCGTGGATCATGGTCATTCGAATGAGTATTCGTTTACGGGGTACGATATGCACAACTCTACAACGATACCCGTGCGGTTAGGTTGTAGGTCTCCACATAGCGTAATGCAACAATCAAAACTAATCAGGATTAATCATGCCTGACCATAAAGTACACATGCTGCTTTTGTAAATTAAATAAATTGAAACCTGCAGTGTCTGTATGCCATTATTCAGGATCAGCCAGTCGATTATAATAGTTCATGATATGAACGTGTCTCATTCATTCATTCAATAAGACGACTAGCCACCGCTAGTTCCAATTAGGAACGCATGATCAATTTACTAAATCAAGATAACAATCCCTGTTTATTAATGTTAAGACAATAATTAATGTTAATAAGTGCCAATCAATCAATAAATTGTAATAAATGTCAATCAATCTCATCAATGTCATTTGAAACAAAAATCAGTCAAAAGGTATTATGGCTAGCATTCATGCGGCTGGAAAAATTATTGATTCATGCGGCCGAAACCAAAATAGTCTCATGCGGCCAAATTAGCAAAGTCCTATGCAACTAGAAATTAAAGGGCCTTATGCGGCTACAGGCAACATACGCACATGCGGCCAGGGAAAATTCTATACGGCAGAAATAGGTGCAAGCCTATATGCGGCTAAGAAGTCTCATGCGCTATGTGGCTGAGAATGATCAGCGCCATACGGCTGAAATGGGTGCAGGCCTACATGCGGCAGATGAGTCTCATGCGGTCAGATAAACTCTATACTGCTCGGGTTGATCTTTATGCGGCAAGCGGCCGATCAAGCCCATGCGGCCAGGAGACATGCCGCATGAAAACTCATGCGGTCAAGCACTGTTCTTCTTCTCCTCTATTCCGAGAGAAAGAACCATAGGAAGTCATTGCTTCCAGCTCCATAAATCCTTCAGTCCAAGCCCAAATCTGGACTTCCATAGGTCAAAATTGGGTAAAACGAAATTTTCTACAAACATGGAACCATCAAAACTTGAAGATAACAAAGTTTACTAGATCAAAACTAGAAAACCGAAAATACATTAACTTAGATCTACAAAAAAACATGGAAATTGAAAATGCTAAGTACTAAAGAGGCTTAAGATCAAGTAAGGAAGATGATGGAACAATAATAATAGTGATCCATCAAGAAGCAAGTTTGACGCTTGCCTTGACGGCTGGTAGGTGGGGGAGGAGTTTAGAGGAAGAAGAAGATTAATGGTGAAGTAATGAAGAGAGAAAGGGGAGGCCTTAAATGAAGGTGGTGGTAGTGGGGGGTTTGTGTTCGGTTCATGATGAACAGCATACTAAATCCAATCCAAGCCGAATCCAAAGTAAAGCTAAAGCAGAGTATGAAAACAGAAATAAAATACAAAAATAAATTGCAGAAAATTAATTAATATGAAATTAAAGAGGTTTAATTACAGAACAATACATGATAATTAAATAAATATATTAAAGAGTACGTGTATTAAGAATACGTATTCTGGAACGGGAAGTGACAAAAAATCCAATATTAATTTTAAAAATATTGTTTTCCTGATCTGACTATATAATCATAATAATAATAATATAATAATATAAAATAATAAATAATAATAATAATAACTAACTAATTATCAACTACGGAACACTGCTGCAACAGAAACTCAACAACTGACGAAAATTCCAATAATTCCGAAAATCAGGATTTTACAGGTCGTGACAAGTATCCTCGATTCTGGAGTGGAGCACCTGACCCCTTCCTCTCGTGCTTTTCCGATCCCACTTACGAGCGGATCGCGGACCGGACGTCTCCCTACCGAGAAGCAGGAAGTGGATGTAGCGAAGCTCAGGAAGACTAAAACTCTAACCGAGTGTTTCTCAGTTACTCATGACTCTTCGGCCTCCTCCTCCCGATCCAAATCAGTCAAACTCAGGTCCTAGGAACGTCTTTTACTTGTTTAATTCAATGTTAATGGTCGTACTAGTACGCCTTTTTGCTCGTCATTAGTGCCTTGTAACCCGTTTGCTTTCATTAAATAAAATTGTTTTAATAGATATATATATATATATATATATATATATATATATATATATAGATTATATGGTGTTTCTATATATATATATATGTATGGTGTTTCTTTTCCATAATATATATATCTATTATATATTATATATATATATATATATTATATATATATATATATGGTCTTTCTACAATACATGAGATGTATCGATACATTCCAAAAATTGCATTGAAAATTGTGAAAGGTGTTTATTTTGACTTTGACTTTTTCTGTTACTTGACTTCGGCTTTAATCTGAACCATTGGATCAACATCCAATAATTCAGATTTAGGGTATCGATACAAATTTTTACATGGGATGTACTGAATATTTTTCATCTATATATATAGATATATCTATATAATATATATATTAGAGTTTGAGTTTCAAATTTGACGGATGTTAGGATTTGGGTCTCGGAATCATTGTTCATTACCTACATGAACAGTGATTTCGACCCCCAACTCTAACATCGGTCAATTTCGAGACTCAAAATTCTAATATACATGTATATGTGAGACCATAAAACTAAATATCCCTAAAATATAATCAGATTTTGAAGTTCCTGTAATATAAAATGTTTGCCTTCTGACCATTATTACGATTTTTAACCATTATAAGCGGTTTGTGCATTTTACAATGGTATCATAGGTCTGGTAGACAAGGTTCTTTAGGCCATTGTTAACGAGTTAGATCCAATTGTCATGCTGATATCAGTGATGAGGGGTGTTAAAAGAAACGGACTTCTCTGAAGCAAGCTCAAAACTCACGTCCATAAAATGCTCATGAATTCAATTTTTGAGCTCGAGCACATGCTTGAACCTAAGAATAAAATTCTTTTTTTTTTAGATAAACAAGTCCAAACTTGTAGTTATTTGGTTAGTTCAGCTCGCATTCCAGCCCATTTTATTAGAAATTTTTTTGAGAGAGAGATCTTACGTTACTAACATTTCTAATGTGGTATAGAGTATAATATTTTAAATTTGATGCTAATTAAGTAGCTCACTGACTAAACATTTCTAATGTGGTATAGAGTATATAATATTTTAAATTTGATGCTAAGTAGCTCATGAACTTCAGTTGATTGGGAGAGCTCCGAAGAGTTCAATCGCAATATCAAACTCTTCAAGCTCTATATGTCAAACAAAATTGCGTTATGGACCGATGGGTGCCCCATTGGACCCGGCCTCCCCTAGTAAACATCGGGTTCATCCCCTCCAAGAGCGTTATTATTAAAACAAACATCTTCATCAAACATTTTCTCCACCAAAGGTCAGTCATCATATTAGTTCTACCCATTAGGGACCATTTGGTAAATCGTTTGGAAGTAGATTTTAGGATTTTATGAATTTGGAGTCAAATTTATGCAATCCTATGTTTGATTGGAGATGTATTTGAATATGGAAAGTATGACCAAATCCAAATTTTGGATTTTAAGAAAAAGAAAGTTGAATTTGGAAGAAAAAAATAGTTATTTTTTTAATAATTTCGTTTTTCTATTAAATATTTCGTTAATACTAATTAATAATTAATTAGTTATTTAATTAATTAGTTATTTCTTATATATTATTTGTTATAATTATATTTTTAAAATATTAGTTTATAGTTAATTAAGAATTAACTATTGGTTAAATAAAATTAGTCATTACTATTATTTTTAAAAAAAATATAATTAATAGTTAGTTATTTTTTTATAAAAAAGTAATGGTTAGTTATCACAATTATAATTTAAATTAATATTTATTAATAATAGTTTTATAATTTAATATTTTATAATAATCTCAATTAATAATTATAACTTTATTAATCATAATTAATAATTTTTAATCATAACTATAATCTTAAGTAATAATTATTAATTAATATCCAATTATAATCATAATTAATCATTTATTAGTCTTATTATAATTTGTTAATAATTTGTTAATTACTATTTATTGTAATCTTAATTAATAATATTTTAATCACATAATTTAATAATTTAGTAATTAGTATATTATAATAATGTTAATTAAATTATTAATCAACATTATAGTCTTAATTAATAATTTTACAATTCATCAATTAAATTTAATTATAACCTTTATAATCATAATTATAATAATTATTAATCATAACTATAATTTTAATTAAAATTAATAAATAATATTTAGTTTTAATCTTAATTAATGATTTATTAGTCTTAATTATAAGCTTAATTATAAATATTAATTACTATTTTATTATAATCTTAATTAATAATTAATCATAGTTATAATCGGAATTAATATTATTATTTAATAATTAATAGATTATTAAAATTTTAAGTAATAATTATTAATCATCATTATAATCATCATTAATAATTTATTAATTAACATATCATATTTATAATAATAATTAATTATTAATCATAACTATAATTATAATAATTAATTAATAATTTATTTATTTATTATTTTATTGATTAATATATTATCATAATTGTTAATCATAATTATAGTTTACAAAATTCTATGTTGATTGGAGTTGGATTTGATTTGAATTTGATTTGAATTTTGGATTTCCAAATCCAAATCCTTAACAAACCCTTAGTTCTTCTCTCTTCTTTCAAACAACAGCATATCTCCAAATGCCGCTCATGGTCGTACATGGAGAGTCCTATGGATCTCGGTCACCGCCCCCACAAACGTCCACATATGCTACATAGTGAAGTCCGGCCGGCTACATCCAAAATATATACTTTTAATAAGTCCCCATGCATATGCCTCTCATCTTGTTGCATGTGCTCATGTCCTATGGACTAACCTCGTATCTCTCTCACATACAAAGCAAACATCTACCATTTCAGCTACATTCCCACTGTCTTATATAGTTTTTCACTATAAAATATTTATAACAAAACTTTTCCAAAATTAAGCGCTATTTATATTAGAGGGCCGTGTTCGGTAGCTCCCCAAGAACATCGTCGATCAGGACGGGCCTGGCAGCAGCCTACTACTGTTGAACCAAGGTGTGATCATCAAACAGCAAAACCCAAGCAACTAAACAAATGAAATCACAAAGCATCCAATGTGATGCGGCAATGTACATTTAAGCAAATCTTTATAGCATTACAGTTAGCAATATCAAAGTTCATTCTAAATAATGTTAACAAATTCTGACCGAGGCATGCGTTAATATAAGAGACAATTTTATATAGAGTTATAAATTTTGGTGTAATATTTATAGCAAAATGGATGTGGCGTCATATAATTTTTTAGCTTGCCGCCATCTTAGATGTCGCCAAAGTTTTTTTTTTTTTCCGTTTTTTTCTTAATTTGTGACGTAAGAAGGATCCATAAATAAAATTATCTCTTCATATACAAACTTATCTCTAAATATATGTTTTTTCAAATCTTAGATTCATTTAAATCTAATATTAGAAAAGTAGCTTAGAGATAAGGTTAAAAAAATAATTTAAAATCTTAAATATTTTTTCTCAAATCCATAGAAAATAATTCTTTAAGGAAAATAATGACAATCAAACATCTAAATTAATTCTCTAAAAATAAATTAATTTTACAGAATTAATTTAGTAGGAACAAAATGAAAATTTTATCTACGATTTCAAACGTGCTTTTTTTTTTCTTTCTAATATTAGATTTAAAAAATATTTAAGAACTTATCTCTAAAGATATTTTAAATTTATTTGATTTTTATATATGTACAATCAACCTAATTTGAGAAAAAAAAATATTTAAGATTTTAAATTATTTTTTAACTTTATCTCTAAGCTATTTTTTCTAATATTAGATTTAAATGAATCTAAGATTTGAAAGAAAAAAAATAGAGATAAGATGCTTTTTTTTTCTAATATTAGATTTAAATAATATTTAAGAACTTATCTCTAAAGATATTTTAAATTTATCTGATTTTTATATATGTATTTGAGAAAAAAAAATATTTAAGATTCTAAATTATTTTTTAACTTTATCTCTAAGCTATTTTTTCTAATATTAGATTTAAATAAATCTAAGATTTGAAAAAAAAAAATAGAGATAAATTTGTATATGAAGGGTTATTTATTTATGGATGAGAAATCAACTTCTTACGTCAAAAATAGAAAAAGTGAAAAAAAAACTTTGGCGACATCTAGGATGGCGTCAATCTAAAGAATTATATTGGGCGCCATCTCAGATGGCTCCACATCCATTTTTCTATAAATATCTCAAACTCATCATCTTTGTATAAATACACCAAAATTTATAACTCTATATAGAAATTGTCTCTTAATATAATAAACAACAACATATACAAAGCAACAAAAGTGAAATCATGTACAAATTTCTTTCTTTTTAAGACCAACCAACCCCCAACCAATTTACTATTCATAATGGCAGGAAGGGAAGGAGTATGATGGTGGATCCTGCGCGCAGTATCAGTGATGGATTTGCCATGGGAATATTGAAGAGGTGGAGAGGCACTAGTAGCCAACGAAGAGGTGGTCCTCGCCATGGCACTCTGAGGATGTTGTTGGAGAGGAGTGTGAACTTTGAGATGCTAGGTTAGGGTATGGGGATCCAATGGCTCCGGGCTTGGGCCAAATTTGTCGGGGGAGGAAGTACGAACTACAAAGTTGAGTTTGAGGACAAGAAACGAAAGAGATGGAGATCGTCTGGTAGGTGGAGAAATGATAATTCAGCATTGCTCTTCTTGGTCGGTATCCAATGGCAATGATATAATGATAAATAATGTATATTTTTTTAGACTTAATTGTAACTTGATATTCTCAACTATTTCAATTTTTTAACTTGATATTCGAATTTTTTTTTTTTACAACTTGATGTCCTGGAAAAAAAAAAATTAGGACAAAAATATCCATGTTTAAAACTTAAAATTATCCACTCCTTCCTCCCACCGCTACCTCCAGCCACCCTTGACCATCCACACCCCACCACACACCCCCGCTGCCCCGACCCTTGGCTGCACCCCCCCCCCCCCCCCTCTCCCCACCTTTTACGCTCTGCGCGTGCTGGAGAGAGGGGGGCTGGCGGTGGTGTAACCGAGGATCGGGGTGGGTTGTTGGGGGGGGGGGGGGAGGGGGTGGACGCCGGCAGTGGGAAATATGCTCGTTTTGCGACAAACTGGACTCGTTTCGATCTCCCAGTCAAAAGTCATGGCTTTTCAAACTTTCAACTCGCCATTCTCCGTGGTAAAATCACGGAGAATGGGCATTTCTAGTGTTAAAACGCAGGAGAATAGTCATTCTCCGTACTAAATGACGGAGAATAGCCATTCTTCGTACTAAATGACGGAGAATGGTCATTATCCGTGTCAAAACCACGGAGAATTGTCATTCTCCGTGGTAAAATCACGGAAAATGGTCATTCTCCGTGTTATTAACACGGATAATAATCATTCTCCGTGATCTTTACACGGAGAATGGACATTCTCTGCCATTTTTTACAACGGAGAATGGTCATTCTCCGTCTTTTTCGACACGGAGAATGATCATTCTCCGTGATATTAACACGGAGAATGACCAATCTCGTGTTAACATGGAGGAGAATGGTCATTCTCCGTATTGAAAAAGACGGAGAATGACCGTTCTCCGTGTTAAAACCACGGAGAATAGCTATTCTTCGTACTAAAATGACGGAGAATGGCCATTCTCCGTCACTTTACCACGGAGAATGGCATTCTCCGTGATATTAACACGGATAATAATCATTCTCCGTGATCTTTACACAGAGAATGGACATTCTCCGTCATTTTTTACAACGGAGAATGGTCATTCTCCGTCTTTTTCGACACGGAGAATGGTCATTCTCCGTGACATTAATACGGAGAATGACTAATCTCGTGTTAACATGGAGGAGAATGGTCATTCTCCATATTGAAAAAGACGGAGAATGACCATTCTCCGTGTTAAAACCACGGAGAATAGCTATTCTCCGTACTAAAATGACGGAGAATGACCATTCTCCGTCACTTTACCACGGAGAATGGCATTCTCCGTGTTAAAACCCATAGAAAATTGTCATTCTCCGTGGTTTTTAACACGGAGAATGCCATTCTCCGTTGTTTTTAAACGGAGAATAGTCATTCTCCGTCATTTTAGCACGGAGAATGGTCATTCTCCGTGGTTTTAACACGGAGAATATATATATATTTTTTTAGAAAATTTATGTCAGGAATAAAGAGTTTCATTCTTCTTTCAAAACGATAATAATTCTTATGGAAAAGTAGAAGAAAGCCCTTCTCTCCACAATTGACCTAATCGTCGAAAATCTTCAAATGTCTCCACGATGAAGATGATGATGATGGTGATGATGATGACGAGCGATGATCTAAGTTCGACTGAAGAAAAGCACGCCGAACTACGAACGATCTTTGCGATCTCTGCTGAAGATGAGAGCAATGGAATTCAGATTTTTCGTGAAGAAGAAGACGAAAATTGCAATCCAGATCTGAGTTTTTTAAATTCAAATACATATAGATGACCAATTCGCGCGGAGGGGTAGTTTCGGTATTATAAAAATAGCAGTTTCCAGCGGGTGGCATCTAAAAGGGAATCTTGAAATATTTAACGTGAAAATACATAATTCTGGATATTTCATAAAACTCATCCAGCGGGTGGACATTTCATAAAAGTCCACCCCGAAATTGGGTTTCTAAGCAATTTCCAGTTTTTATAATGCCTTTAGTAGTGTTCATTAGAAGATGGATTCCAGAATGTATAGCAACATGTTGCCTAATGAATTGCATCTCGAGGCTCATCACCCTCTCCCAAGCGATAAAAGTTCCACTACCTATGTCTACCTAAGTAGACCTATCCAACAAAAGTTAGATCTATTTGGATAGAAATCTTCATTGGAAGAATTAAAAAAAAAAAAATTTAATTTATACAATAGAAATAGGGGAAGATAGAAATTTCCATTGGAGATTACCTTAGTTGAAAACTTTATTTGAAATTTGGAACCAAACAAAGGATTGACAGGTCATAAAATTTGTCTTAACATTCTTATTTTTCATAGTAAGCTCATTCATTCCGATGAGAGTAAGTCTTGATTTATGACTGTGATATCCCCCACCTGTATTACACTGACGATCAGAAACACTTTTATTTCGTGTTTGAAGGGGTCATGCTCTCCACAATGGAGGCACCTGCCCACATGACACGACAAGTCATATTTCCTATTTTGGTCATGAATCATGATGGTTTAGGGACACCAAATATTGGATTCTACTTGAAATAGACATTGCTCAATCCTCAACTAGAGCTATTGCTCGTCATCATGAGGGTTGGTCGGATTGCCACTTCTCTTATTAATTCATCGAATTCAATAATAATAATTATTGTTATTATTATTATATATAATAATGAAAATAATGAATATGGTGCTTTTAAATTTTATTTTTTTAAATATCCAAACAAGCATACATTTTTTTCTTCTAAGTTCTACTTTTTCAAAGTACCCAAACGAAATAAGTAGAAAAACATGTGTATAGATGACGTGCATGTGTAAAATATCGATTTATAGATTTTTCTTTTCTTTTTCTATTTACTTACGCAACCACACAGACCCAAAATATCTATTCTACTATATAAAGTGAAAAGTTGACTTCAACGTAAAAAAATTATTTTTAAAAATATCCTTCAATATATATACTCTATACCACCATTTAAAAGATACATTCTGGAGAATTAACGTACGACGAAAATAGAAGGTTTCATATTGTTTGCTAAGTCTTCTAAATTGTTACCAGAAAATTTAAAAAGTTAGCACATAACTTATATAATTAAATCAACTCATCAATATCATCCACTCTAAATATCTTTTAATCTTCCTAATAACCTATGAATAGTAAATACGCGTAATGCAAATGTATATATGCTTAGGTTTCATTCAACCAATTAAACGTTAATTCCCAATTAAACAATGAGAACAAAGCTAACTTCTGCTAGCAGACAATTGAAACTACTTTAAGAAGCTGTCCCAAGGTGCCGGACTTTTCAAGTTTCAATTATAGGACAAGGGATGGAGTGGAGTGGAGTGTGGGAGAGTCGAAACATAATTCACAAGTTTTAATTTATATCGAGTGGAGTGTAGGAGAGTCAAAACATACTCAGATTTTTTTTTTTTTTCAACTCAGAGTTAATTAGTTGTATCTCCAATGGTTTGTACGTATTTTGGTAAATATTTTTGTTGTTTTAAAAATAAAAAATACTTTCTGGTTTATAGAGTTAATTAGTTGTACCCCTAGTGCATAGAAGAAAATGAGTGAAAAATTAAACAAACATGAGAGTGTTCTTTATTTTTAAAGCAACAGAAACAGTTACCAAAATACACACAAATCATAGAGGTACAACTAATTAACTCTCCAACTCATACAAAAAGAATGGGGAATATCACGATCAGTAGTTTTCCACGCGCGTTCCTACAATTACAAGCCACAAAGGAAAGCATGTTCTTGTTTCGCACGCGCGTTCCTGTCAGCATCCGGCGTCCACCGTGTCTGCAACGCCACATTTCTTTCTTCAAATTTTTTTCGTACAAGATTTGTAAATTAAGAAACAAAACGTGGTAAAGATGTTTTTCTTGACAGTCCACATCTTGTACTAAACAGTCCACAAAGTTTATAATTAATAGCCTAAAACATTATTACACTAAACGTTCTTATATATTGTTAAAAAAAAAGCGTTCTTCTAAGTACGTAGACTGAAAATTTGAAAAGTATAAATTAAGAAAACGTCTAGGAAGTTTTTATTTATAAGAAAACATTTTTTAAAATTTTCATATAAGTCTTCATATTTTTATAGTTTACATATAAATATATTTTTAATTCAGAAAAATTACTGTACCGAAATAAATTTATATAATTTATTACAAATGAAACAACTTCAAAATAATTTATAGGAACGAAATATGCCGCCAACTGAGATGGCGGAAAAACAAAAATAAAAATAAAAAAATTCTAAGCTAAAATTCCGCAATCTTAGATGGCTGAATTTGGACGTGGGTGGGGCCCATCGGTTGGTTTTTTTGTTTGGTTTTTTGGTTGGGTTTTAGTTGGGTTTTTTTATTTGGTTTAATTTTGTTTTAGTTGGTTTTAATTTTGTAATGGTTATAGTTTAAATTTTGTTGGTCTTTAAAACCAATTTATTTTAAAATATTAATTTTAATAATATTAACATTAATATTAATATTAATATTCATTTTATTAAAATTAACATTAAAATTAACATTAACAATAAAATAAACATTAAAATTTTAATATTAACATTAATATTAATGTTAATATTAATATTAGTACTAGTAATATGACGATATTTTGAAATAAAATTAACAAAGTTTATCATTGCGACAATACTAGCGATATGACGATGCTAGTACCTTTGTCATTTTGTAGCTTTGCTATTGCGAAGCTATCAATATGACGAGGCAAGAAAATAGAGATAAACTTTCTACTAATATTAACATTAATATTAATATTAATATTAATATTAATATTTTAATGTTTATTTTATTGTTAATGTTAATTGTTAATAAAATAAACATTAAAAGTTTAATATTAATATTAATATTAATATTAATATTAATATTATTAAAATTAATATTTTATAATAAATTGTTTTTAAAGATCAACAAAATTTAAACTATAACCATTACAAATTAAAACCAACTAAAACCAAATTATACCAAGTAAAAAAAACCAACTAAAATCAAACAAAAAAAATCAACCATGGGCCCCACACATGCCTAAATTCAGCCATCTACCGCCAACTCAGTTGGCATAAATTTTTTTTTACAGTTTTCGTTTTTTTACCATCTCAGTTGGCGAAATGTTTCGTTCCTGTAAATTATTTTGAAGTTGTTTCGCTTGTAGTAAATTATATAAATTTTATTTCGGTACAGTAAATTTTCTGTTTTTAATTTAACGGCAACGATAAGGATTCTCATCTTTCCGTATGAATATCGCACTTCGTTGGCTCCGCAACGTCAAATTATCCATATCAGAGTATTTTCGAGACATATATCGTTGGATCGGTGCCGTCAGGTTATCAATGTGAGGATATTATTCGTAAAATTTGTAATACTTTTCCACAGTGGAATTCGCAGACCCTACCGGTGAAATTATCTCAAAATGCGTTAAAATATATGTCCTATTCCAATTTGCGTTAAAATAAATCCTGGCAAGAGTAATTTGACGGTGCAGAACAAACGAGGTAGGTCTCGTCGCAATACGAGATCCGTAAAAAAAAATATAAGTCCTTATCGTCGTAAAATATATTTATATACAAATTATGAAAAGATAAACACCTACATGAAATTAAAAAAAAAACATTCTAAAACTTGTCAAAGAAACATCCTTACTAAGAAAATTTAATTTATATATTTTTTTTAAATTTGCACTTTACGTCCTTAGTATTTCATTAAAATATATGTCCTATTCCAATTTGCCCAAGCTTTAATGAGTTTACTAAAATTTGGGTTACTTCTTCATTTCCTCGGGCCCCCACCATTGCCGAGAGTCATAAACAAACGAAATAATAAATGGGAGCAGCCAGCAAGCAATACCTACTTTTTCTCCCACTCCTTCAATAAACAGCAATGTCTTAAAAATGGCAGTGCCACTTTACTCGGACGTGTGGTGGCGGTTGCCGGTTGGAGGAAAGAATCCCCATTTTTGCGATTGGGACTGCTCAAACGTATAAATATATACATCTAGAGTGGCTCCAGGGATCTAATCGAGTGTGGTGAAAGAAAAATACATACTTGCGCTCCTTCTCCTGGTCAGTTATTCTTCTCTCTGTCATTTATGCAGAAATTAATGGTTAAATTGGCACCGAAATCCCCTCTCGCCCTGTGTACACATCTGTATCACGTGATATGTTGCACACGGACACGAAAAACGAAAACGACACGACACAGACGCAGCGTGTTGTAGAATGGTTTGATCCCATAATGCATACTTATTACACTGATCATTCATTCGTTCCTACTTTGAAAATAATTACACGGACTATTCCTATATTTTATATTTTATACAGAAGTTTAATTTCTTTTACAAAAGACGGATAGTTTGTATAATTAGTTTCAAAATAGGAGTAGTCCTGTAATACTCATGAAACATGGAAGATTAATGTATTTATTTGTTTTTGTTTCACTTTATCTCCTTTTTAGCAGATCAGTTAGACAGAAACTAATTGTCAGATTGGCACCAAAATCTCCTCTCTTTTTTTTTTTTTGCTCTCTCTCTCTCTATATATATATATATGTCTGTATCAAAGGCTATGTTGCACGGACACTAAAAACTCTGCGATACAGACACAGTAACTGTTTTTTCGAGTGTCAAAGTGTTCTTTTCATTTTGAGATGTGGGTCTGGATCTTGAAATAGCTATGTCCTCCTAAGTCCGAGTTGTTGGTTAATGAAATAATAACGAATTCTCTGATTCTTTGTTTCTTTAATTCTTTCTCTAAATAGTATTTGTTTATAGAAGTACGTTGGATTTGTGGTGTACATTTAAATAGTTATATACCAAATTCTACATAAGAATCATATTATTCTGGGTTAATTGATTAACTACCCCTATGTTTTACACTTATTACACGGACCACCCATGCTTTGAAACTAATTACACGGAACCCCCTCTATAGTTTCTATTTTCTATAGAAACTAATGACACTGACCACCCTATGGTTAATAAAATTTATAAAGGAGAGGGGGGGGTCAGTGTAATTATTTTCGGAATAGGGGTAGTTTTGTAATACTCATGAAACATGTGTGTGTGTGTGTGTGGGATGGGGGTGGGGTGGGGTGGGGGGGGGGGGGGGGGGGGGGGGGGGGGGGGGGTTCAATGTGATTAAACCTATTATTTTTTTCGTGCTTATTATCTTATAGTTTATAAGGAGCTATCCCGCTTTGTTCCTAAAGTCCATCTGCTTCAATGTCAAGTTGAATTGTTGAGGCAATATCTTGTTAGAGGAATCTAAGGACATCTTTGAATTGGTAGATAAAGATAATGGAACCGAGTGCTCTAGTTCTAAATGCAAACATATATGCGTTAAATCATAAATTATGTTTCATATATATATATTTCGACTCAATAGTGGTTCCTTTTTTTTTCCTGCAGATTGTGCTAAAGTTTCTCTCTCTGCTTTGCTTTACTTCAACGAATTTGGCATCTATGTGTTAATCTGAAGAGGTTTTTATCAGCAAAAATGGAATCATCTTTTCGCCTCTATGAGTCATTTGTCGGTATCTGCTTTTGTCTTTTATCGATACTCTTTCTTCAAAGAGGAGCTCTTGCAGACTCGACGTATTTAGTTGGGCTCGGGAGCTATGACATAACGGGGCCTGCAGCTGATGTCAATATGATGGGATACGCCATGCTTAACCAGATCGTCTCGGGAGTTCACTTCAGGCTACAGGCCCGCACATTCATTGTTGCTGAGCCTGGGGGAAACCGTGTGGCATTTGTGAACCTTGATGCGTGTATGGCATCTCAACTCGTCACCATCAAAGTGCTTGAAAGGCTAAAGACAAGGTAGTTATAAGAATTATTTTTATGCTTTGAATTTCAGATGTTGCAATGAATCTTCGTGTGCTCATAATTGAGATTAAAATCCTTATGTGAATGCTTAGTAAAGCTCAAACGGATGTGATTATGAACGAGCACAGATGTGTTGTATGTAAGGGAAGAGGAAAGGGAGGTATCAAGAAACATGATGAAAATTATCAGATGTCTGCTTCGAGAGGGACTTTTTAAGACAAATTTCTATAAAACAACACTCATGTGCTTACTGCCAACCAGCTGATTTTATTGCTTATGGCTAAATAAACATTAATTATTCTAGACACATATTCAAGAGCTTATACACAGTTCAAGTATTTTCCGTCACCTCCAGTCCTGGTTGTACCATTGTTTCTGACTTCCATATATAATCATCCGAAGAATAAAGTAAATACTAAATAGCTCCTTTCTGACATCACTACTTGGAGATAAGTAAACTCACCATGAAAATGTTCGTCTTTCACTTTGTTAAAGTACACAAGGAAAAAAATTACTTCTTGGGAATGCAACACCTTTTCTTTCTTGAAACATAGGAATTTTTCTTGTAAGTGACATGAAATAGTTCCTTTTCTTCCTTAATAGAGGAAAGTTCACATAAGGATAAATAGAGATGTTTGTGGATAGGCTGCTAATATAAAAGAAAGTCATGGCCAGGTTTTAATGGAATACTGAAGTTGTTGTAAAGATCCTATATATTTTTCGGTAAAGCCTAAAGTCTTTGTTTGATTACTCTTCTAATCTAGGACAGCTATACTTATTATGTGTTTGTTGACATATAATATTATGTACCGTCGTACAGGACGGACAATCCTTCCCGAGGAATCTGGAGTCATAAGAAAAGTAACTTTTATTTGTGCCTTGCAGTTGGAGTCACTGAAGCGAAGAGTTTTTTTTTTTACAGTGGATTTCAATAATTTATGACTCTGGGTATCGAAGTTTTTTTAGCTATATTCCTAATGGTGCCATATACTTTTCTTCCTTAATAGAGGAAAGTTCACATAAGGATTAATAAAGATATATGCGGATAGGCCACTAACATAAAAAAGTCAGGGACAGGTTTTAATGGAATACTGAAGTTGTAAAGATCCTATATATTTTTCTCTAATGTGTACTCTTCCAATGGGTATCTAGGACAGCTATACTTAGTTTGTGTTTATTGACATCTAATATTATGTACTATTGTACAGGACGGACAATCCTTCCTGAGGAATATGGAGTTGTAAGACGAGTAACTTTTGTTTGTGCCTTGTAGTTGGAGTCACTGAAGGAAGAGTTTTTTTTACAGTGGATTTCAATAATTTGTGGACAGCTATACTTATTTTGTGTTTGTTGACATATAATACTATGTACCATCGTACAGGACGGACGATCCTTCTTGGAGAATATGGAGTTGTAAGACAAGTAACTTTTGTTTGTGCCTTGTAGTTGTCACCGAAGCGAAGAGTTTCTACAGTGGATTTCAATAGTTTGAGGACCCTGGGTGTCCAAGTTTTTATAGTTATATTCCTATTGGTGCCATATACTTTTCTTAGTGGTACTTCAGATTTTCATTACAAAATTTAGCATGGTAGATAGGTCCAAATGTAGGAATTATGTCATTTGTCAATTTTTTGAGTTCCACACCTTTTCCAATGTTATTTTGACATACATCCTTAATTTAGTTATTGCAATATTATGTAGAGCTATATTTAAATCTCGATCATTACCGATGTACATTAAGGTTCGTCTTCTTTGCAATAGTACTACAGATTTGAATTAGTTTGCAGACCCCATAATGCTCCCTTATTTTGGCAGGTATGATGGCTTATACAATGAACAGAATGTGGCCATCAGCGGAATTCATACTCATGCTGGGCCAGGGGGTTACCTTCAATACGTTGTGTATATAGTTACATCTCTTGGATTTGTACGACAGTCATTTGATGCTGTTGTAGATGGCATTGAGCAAAGCATCATACAAGCCCATAATAATCTTCGTCCTGGAAATATCTTTGTGAATAAGGGTAAGATAGTACTTTGATGTTATATGCAGGATTTGCTGGCATTATTAAGGTAGATCATCCTTTTTGTAGAATGTACCAACATTGCGAGGTTGCCTCATTTCTCATAATGCTCTATACCGTAAACATACATTATTCTCATTAATAGAATATAGAAAAGGTTGATAATAGTAAAATATAATGTTTCTGTTAGATTGTATGATGATACCGTGAGTCTGAATTACAAACCTTTGCCTGATGAGGTAAATGTGTTTTACTGTACAATATTCCTGGCTAAATACAATCAAGGGTTTTTCAGTAAAAGTAATTAGGTTCTATAGGGGTTATCTTTGGAGGTGAAACGATAACTACAACAATTTGTATGCGGGCATGACCTCAACCGCTAGCAGGTAGAAGTTTGGAGGTGAAACAAGTGTTCTGGTGAATCTGGATATCTTAGTCTAATGGAGATAACAGCGCTTTATCGGTACTTTTAAACACCTTTAGTGTTTCTTGCTTCAACAGAGTTTTGATGGTTAGTAGTTATTGACAAGTATATGGTCTGTAAAATGTTATGTGCTGATTGATCTAGTTTTGTCTACATTGTGAATTATCTATCCACTACTGTAGTCTTTATTGAACAGACATTATAACTCTAAGTTCAGTGCTACAGCTTGGCTCCAAAATAATATACAAACTACAAACTGTTACATTCTTTGACTGCTTGTTTCTACATTTTCTCCAGTTATTCCAAATATAGTTGTACAGTTTCTATTTCACCCCTTAACCTCTTACTTTATTTGGCAGTCATCTTGCGTTAGTTAGATCTATTAGTCAAATTGCTAACGAAGTCTCTCGTTTCACAACGACATTACTAGTTTTTATGCGGATTTTTTTTTTATAATTTCAGGTAAGGTCCCAGATGCTGGTATAAATCGTAGCCCTAGCGCCTACCTCAATAATCCTGCGGAAGAACGAAGCAAATTCACAGACAATATCGACAAAGAAATGACTTTGCTGAAGTTTGTAGATAATGAATGGGGTCCAGTAGGTAGCTTTAACTGGTTTGCCACTCATGGTACTTCAATGAGTAATACAAACTCCTTGATAAGTGGAGATAACAAAGGGGCAGCTGCACGTTTCATGGAGGATTGGGCTAAACAAAAAGGTCTTCCTAAAGAAATTGACAACATATATCCGGATAATTTAGACACTGACAGCAAACAGGATCAATATCCACGGAGAATCTCCAACATAATCCCTCATCTGCAAGAGAACCGTATGTTTTATAATCCTCTGTAGTTTCAGTCATATGAATACCGCCCAAGTATTAAAACAAATAACTTTCTGCAGTTGATGAGTTAAAGCAGATCGCATCCTCTTTCCGGGCATCTGGTGGAAGGAGATTAACAAGGTCCCTGAGCATGACACGGCGTGTAAGGAGTGAACTCAGGCAGGGTAACAAGCCAAAGTTCGTATCAGCTTTTTGTCAGTCAAATTGTGGAGATGTCAGTCCAAATACCCTTGGAGCTTTCTGCAAGGACACTGGACTTCCTTGTGATTTTAATCACAGTACCTGCAACGGGAAGAACGAACTGTGCTTTGGACGCGGCCCAGGGTAGAAAATGTTCTTGCTTAACTTTCTGAATTTTTTTTTATCAATATTCGCTCCGTAACTGATTAATTTCTTATCTACCAGCTATCCTGATGAGTTTGAGAGTACACGCATCATTGGTGATAAACAATACACTAAAGCAGTTGAACTCTTCAGTACAGCAACCGAGAAAGTAAATGGGAAAGTTGAATTTCGGCACACTTACTTAGATTTTTCACAGCTTGAGGTTACCCTTACATCTAGTGGAGGCCAAAAAGTGGTCAAAACATGTCCTGCGGCAATGGGGTTTGCTTTCGCTGCAGGAACTACAGATGGTCCTGGAGCATTTGATTTCAAACAGGGGGATGATACGGTCAGTGCCAATCAAACCTTTGTCAACTTTTATTTTACTGTAATATTTCTTGTTACTATTAAATCATTTGTATCTTTTCTTGTCTCAAAAAATAATATACATATTTTCTTCAACAGGGGAATCCTTTCTGGAAATTGGTGAGAAATGTACTCAAGACACCGACTAAGGAGCAAGTTGACTGTCAAAAGCCAAAGCCAATTTTATTAGATACTGGGGAAATGAAGATACCATATGATTGGGCGGTACGGTACATCATGATTTCTTTTATTTTTCACATAATACTGTATAGTTCCTTTATTGTGTCCCATCTTCCATGCCATTCCTATATTTTGCCGAAGATGTCTAAAGGGTTCAAAGTCTTCGTAATTGTGATTTTCGCTCTAAAATATTATTGACAATTTTATCATAACTTGGTTTAAGTACCCCCACCCCACCCCCACCCCACACACAACAAATCTAAAGGAAACTTTTTCTGGAAGAAACTATAACGCATGCAATCTCACTGCCAATACAATGTGCAATATGTTTTACTATGTAAACTGAAAGAATGAAAATCAGATATACAATGAAATGATTTGAACCCGACTCCTATATAATGATGATGACCGAGGTACTTGTACAACTAAAAATCTTGCTTGACAAACTTGCCTGAACAGGATATTTTGTAGATCAGCTACAGGCTATATACCTCACATAAAAGAATGATTTAACATATAAACCAAGTTAAACCATGAAGGATATCTGTTTAGGATACTCAAATTACAGGGCTGTCAGTTGCACAAAGGGAGGATCTCACAGGGAGAAATCTATACATATCTCAACCCAAAGTTACGTATCTGCCAATACTTGTTTAGTGGCTTGTGATCCTACACGAGACTCTATAACTACTGACTACAATCCAACAAGATTACTAGAATTTGCTTTGAAATCAGGTATCCCCATATGAATTAGACATCCTCAGAATTATGATTGATTTCATGAATTTTCAACAGTGACAGTGACTTAGGTCTTAACTTGACAGTGTTTTTAGAGTAGATGGTTGTTTTATAAGGGAAGCCTCTTTGGAAATAGGCTGGTCTGTTATGTAAATTTAGTAAATCCATTGCTATTCGTCGTGGTAGATGTCTTGTGCAGTTTTCTCTCTTTGTGAATTGCTGTATTAGTCATCTCATTTTGGTCGCGGGCCGACTGATGTTATCTCATTTTTACAGCCTTCAATCCTTCCGATTCAGATAATACGAATAGGCCAGGTTGTCATCCTCTGTGTTCCTGGAGGTATAACCCTTATGTGCTCTGTTTCTTATTATCCTTTAATAGTCATAAGAAAAAATAACTTTGTACTTCGTACAAAGAAGCTAATCTTTTATTGATTACACTGTCTAATATACTTTTTATTCTTTTCTATCGACAGAATTCACAACTATGGCTGGGAGGCGTCTTCGGAATGCTGTGAAAGAAACACTCACCAGAAGTGGAAAATTTGACAGCAATATCCACATTGTTATTGCTGGACTGACAAACACTTACTCTCAATATGTGACAACCTTTGAGGAGTATGAAATCCAAAGATACGAGGTTTGTGCATATCAACATTCATAAATGTTACTCCAATCAATCATATTGCTTTGCAATTTTTTTTTGAGAGAGAATGGGATCAAGCAGATCCCAGCAATATTTCACAACATGGAGACAAATTGCTTTTGGATTTTGAAGGTGCTATCTTAATCATCTCTGTCGCTACTGAACTACCAGCCAGATTGTGAACGCCTCGTAGTTATAATTGCATCATCTACATGCCTAGTTACAAGCAAGCCATAGGAATTTGATCTTTTTATCCAAATTGCCTTTCATACTACTACTACTATACCTGTCAATTGTAGTTCTATAGCCCTCTTAACATAACGATGATGTCAGAATACTATTCCTTGCTGAAAGTTTGTCACATATGGTTTTAGTTATACAAAAAGTTACAAGGTTCGAGCCCCCCAATTGTGTGTGCGTGGGTTTTCAAAAAAAAAAAAAGATTCTAAAGTCGTGTAGTTTTTGTTCTTAATTACTGAAAACTGATCATATTGCTTATCCTTAAATCTCAGCATATTTCCGTAATCATAATGAAATTTTCTCCCTCAGGGAGCATCCACATTGTATGGCCCACATACCCTCAGTGCCTACATCCAGGAGTTCCAGAAACTCGCCGCAGCCCTTGTCAGTGGTCAGAGTGTTTCACAAGGCCCACAACCTCCCGACCTCTTGGACAAGCAGATTAGCCTGCTCCCTCCCGTGGTGGTCGACTTGACTCCCATTGGTGTCAAGTTTGGGGATGTCAGCAGCGACGTCCCTCAAAACTCAACTTTCAAACCAGGCGACGTGGCGACCGCTACGTTCTGGTCCGGGTGCCCTCGGAACGACCTCATGACGGAGGGCACCTTCGCCCTCGTGGAGGTGTTGGATCGCGGTAGCAATGCCTGGCTTCCGGCCTACGACGACGACGACTTCTGCCTTCGGTTCAAGTGGTGGAGGCCTTCGAAATTGAGCGCTCAGAGCCACGCGACGCTCGAATGGCGTATCCCTGAGTCTGTTGTTTCAGGTGTGTACAGATTTAGGCATTTTGGTGCCTCACGAAGTATCTTCGGATCCATCAGCCACTTTACAGGCGCTTCCAGTGCGTTTGTTGTGCTCTAGCGAATCTTGTGGCATTGGGTGTTTGTAATATTAATGAGTGGGTTGTTCCTCATTTGCGGTTACATGATGATGTACCATATTAAGAGTCCCTTGGTTTGCAGGGTTGGAAAAGTTCGGTTTATTGTAACGTAAATGTAATCTTAATGGAATTTAGTTTGTAATATAATCGAGTTTATAATATAATGGAGTTATAATTACATCACCATGTCACATATAATCAAAACATGTAAATATAATATTAATTGCATTCAAATGTTGCCCAGCGCTTGTAGATCACGTGGAAAGATGTGCGGACATCATACGGAGCCGGCAGAGTTTCGAGCCCCTCAATCGTAAGGACGTTTAGGTGTGTATGGATTGTAATAAAAATTTGCATTCAAATGTTTGGTTTGCCATGTTACGGGTGCGTTTGATTGCAAGGTGGAAAATATGTGAAAAAAAAATTAATTCCATGGAATTATTTTGCTAGGAAAAAAAATTTCATGGAATTTTAAAAAAAATTCATGGAAAATTTAATTTGGGTGTTTGATTGCCATTATTTTCCACGAAAAATAGTTATTTTCCATGGAAAATGATATTTTCCTATGGGCTGGACAAGTTTCATTTTCCACCATTTTAGATGAAAATATGGAAAATGATAGTTTTTTGAAAAATAATTCCATGGAAGATATAAACTATCAAACACTACAATTGGTGAAAAATTTGTGATGAAAATATTTTCCATGGAAAAAAAGTCCAATCAAACACAGCCCGAGTAATGTAATATTAATTGCATTCAAATGTTGCCTAGCGCTTGTAGCTCACGTGGAAAGATGTGCGGACATCAGACAGAGCCGGCAGAATTTCGAGCCCCTCAATCGTTAGGACGTTTAGGTGTGTGTGGATTGTAATAAAAATTTGCATTCAAATGTTTGGTTTACCATGTAATATAATAAATTTTTAGAAACTTATAATTTCTTAATTTCTCCAGAAATTTGTAGCATGACTTATGGACCTCTGTTTTATCCTACCAGTGTTAAATAGAGCTAAATTTTCGAATCATATTCAACTCGAGATAATTGAGAATACGAAGCTGCACCAAAACTCAACTGCATAAACGATTATTTTGAACGAGCCTCGTGTTTTTTTTGAAGCAACTGACTTCATGCTAAAAAAATATACTAGTACTTCACTAAATATACTATTCGGACCAGCTACCTACTCTACTGAAAGCACAATGCAGTCCAAATGATAAAATCCAATACCACAAATAAAAATACACACCAATCTTCAAAAATTTATATTCTGACGTCTCTTCGTTCTCCCCTTCTTCTTTAGAATGGTTTTTTTTTGACATGTTGTACTAAGTGCACACCATTTTAATTGATTATTCACTACTACTTTCCACCTTATGTCAAAGTAGGGACATTAAAGAATTATACAGTCGATACATAGGCTTTAAATTAGCATTCTTTAATGTGGATGTCAACATTATTAGTTCTCCTTTTATGAATATGGATTACTAGCTAGTCTCCATATGTTGCAATCTCTTTTGGGAAGATTTATGAAATGCCCAAAAACTAAAAAAGTTTTATGTAAAATCCACCGCTAAAAAATCTTTCATCGCGTGCCCAGAATTAGAGAAACTTATCCAAAGCGGGTTCCAAATGACCCTTTTGCCCTTCCTTTTAATTTATTGGAAACACCCACAAAACTGCTCTTAAAAAAACGTTTCAATACTCCATCTTCTTCCATACGCTGCTCACTTTCGAATCTAGGTTTTCTCCTCAAAAATCTTCAAAAACTCGTCCAAAAATTTCGGAAAGACCGGGACGAACGACAAAAGTGCTAAAACGGAGGTCCAAACATCATTTTTTTGCGAATCTAAAATTTCGGAAGGCCGTCTAACGGTGAAGCTGTTACTTTCAGTCTCCTCGACGATACGCTCATTTTGCGACAAACGGGACCTCGTTTCGACCTCCCAGTCAAAAGTTATGGCCCTCCAAAGTTTCAGCTAACCATAAAATGCAGGAGAATGGCATTCTCCGTCTTAATTTACACGGAGAATGACCATTCTCCGTCTTAATTAGGACGGAGAATGACATTCTCCGTCTTAATTTACACGGAGAATGGTCATTCCAGTGTTAAAACGCAGGAGAATGACCATTCTCCGTGTTAGAAACACGGAGAATGCCATTCTCCGTGTTAAATGAAACGGAGAATGTCATTCTCCGTGTTAAATAAAACGGAGAATGGCATTCTCCGTCCTAATTAAGACGGAGAATGGTCATTCTCCGTGCTAAATTAAACGGAGAATGACCATTCTCCGTCTTAATTAGGACGGAGAATGCCATTCTCCGTGTAATTTATCACGGAGAATGGTCATTCTAGTGTTAAAACGCAGGAGAATGACCATTCTCCGTGTTAGAAACACGGAGAATGCCATTCTCCGTGTTAATTAGGACGGAGAATGCCATTCTCCGTCTTAAATAAAACGGAGAATGCCATTCTCCGTCCTAATTAAGACGGAGAATGACATTCTCGGTCCTAATTAAGACGGAAACGGAGAATGTCATTCTCCGTGTTAATTAGGACGGAGAATGGCATTCTCCGTCTTAAATAAAACGGAGAATGGCATTCTCCGTCCTAATTAAGACGGAGAATGCCATTCTCGGTCCTAATTAAGACGGAAACGGAGAATGTCATTCTCCGTGTTAATTAGGACGGAGAATGGCATTCTCCGTCTTAAATAAGACGGAGAATGGCATTCTCCGTCCTAATTAAGACGGAGAATGCCATTCTCCGTCCTAATTAAGATGGAGAATGGTCATTTCCAGTGTTAAAACGTATAATTTAGTTTTTTCAGGAATAAAGAGTTTCGTTCTTCTTTCAAAGCGATGATAATTCTTATGGAAAAGAAGAAGAAAGATCTTCTCTCCACAATTGAAGATCTGAGTTCAAATGTCTCCACGATGAAGATGATGATGATGGTGATGATGATGACGAGCGATGATCTGAGTTCGACTGAAGAAAAACACACCGAACTACGAACGATCTTTGCGATCTCTGCTGAATATGAGAGCAATGGAATTCAGATTTCCCGTGAAGAAGAAGAAGACGAAAATCGCAATCCAGATCTGAGTTTTTTGAATTCAAATACATATAGATGACCAATTCGCACGGAGGGGTAGTTTCGGTATTATAAAAATAGCAGTTTCTAGCGGGTGGCATCTAAAAGGAAATCTTGGAATATTTAACGTGAAAATACTTAATTCTGGGTATTTCATAAAACTTATCCAGCGGGTGGGCATTTCATAAAAGTCCACCCCGAAATTGGGTTTCTCAGCAATTTCCAGATTTGAATTCATGCAATCAAGAAAAATACTTACCACCTTAACCACTTGATTTAAAATTATTTAGTTATACTTATATTATATTAGGTAGTTAAATGCTTGGTTAAATTTAAAAAAAATAAGTAATGGATTATTTAGGTAGCTATTTAGTTATTTTTTAATTTTTTTAATTCATTTAAATGATAATATACATACGGCTTAGATATCTCATTTTTGAGTCGTTTATAAGCCGCATTATATATGCTAGTAATGTGCACGTACAAAAAATAATAATTATAAAAACTAAATATTAAATTTCTTATATAAAATTTTGTCATTCCTAGCAATCAAGAAAAATGCCTCCCACATTAACTACTTGAGTTAGAATTATTTAATTATAAATAAATCATATTAGATAATTAAATACTTAATTAAATAATAATTAATGGAGTATTTATGTAGTTATTTAGTTATCTTTTTTTATTAATTTTTAATGTATTTAAATGGTTGATGATATGCATATAGCTTTGACGGCTAATTTTTGATCCGTTTCCAAGCCGCATCATTCATATATATATATATATATATATATATATATATATATATATATATATATATGTATATATGTATAAATAAGGGATCCAGATTTCCGTTCGTAAGTATCACCAAATGTTACTGAAATAGTAGTTGTCGGATTATATTTTTTTAAGCAAGATTAGATCCTTTAACTTTCTAATTTCTTTTGAGATTTTGTGACAATCCAACAATTTCTATTTTGAAAAACATTTGGAGATGTTTAAGAACAGATATTCTGATCTCTCCTTATATATATATATATATATATATATATATATATATATATATATATATATATATATATATATAAAGGTGATTTATGCTGTCTGCGTTGAATTGTAGAAAAATAAATCTCTTAATGCGACCATTTTTCTCGTTCCTCTTTGCTTCTTAGAAAAGATTGGGTGGGGTGGGAGATGCATGTCACCCTCACCTAATGAAACAAATTCAACTAGAAGAATAGTTACTGTAATGCAAAATCAAATTTGACGTTCTCTTTTACAGCAGATTTCTATATGTATAGTTAAAAGTCATGTTTACTTTCAACTACAATTCCTTAAGCTGATTTTCTTTTAGACCGACAATTGACCTTTCCTGCGAAAATAAAACAAAATTGATGTTACGTAGAGAGTAGTAACTACGTACAAATTATAGTTCCGTGACATAAGTGACTACTATAGCTAGGTCTTATCCCGAAATAAATTTAGCAGGTCAGGTTGGTACAGTAGCGAAGAACTTAATTAACCATATTGAACTGTATATATATAACCTAAATTTTGTTCCAACTATTGTTTATTTGAATCTTGGTGTTCTGTCTCATTCTATCAGTAGGTAAACCCTAACTGCATCATCAGCCAGGTTCATTTTGACCACGTTAATCAACCTAATCACTGCCGAGAAAATCTACGTGTTAGGCATCTGTAGAAGGGAATTAGAAGAAAATTCCTAACCAACGTATAAGACTGTCAATAACTTGGAGAGGAAGTAAATATTCTAAGGAAAATGATAAATGTTCCGCAGGGTGTCCTTACGTCGCGTGTCACCAACCCACAGCCCCCTGCTGCTTTTGGGACCCATCCGTCCCCATCCAATTAAAGAATGACACATGGTACGCAGATCAAGACTGTGGTCAAAACTCGCGAACAACGTAGCATCGTACATGAAATCGAACAATATATATGTACATCCGAGAAACCTTATACGACTGTAACCACGATGTCTTGGCGCGATGGTCCCATGATGTGATCGAAGCATTGCTGAGCTAAGGGCTAAGAATCGAATGTGGCAACAAAACTCACCAACCGAAGAAAATGACGCCGCTGACTGCAAGAGAGAGATTCTACTACATGAAATGGACCGCCACTTAGGTAGACAGCCATTACTTCCCATGCAATGGAAGCCACAAAAGACTATTCTTAACATCTATTTGAAGACGTATGGCTAAGAGTATGGTGAAAAAGGGCCGGAAAGGGCTTTTTGGAGCAGACGTTAGCTTAATAATTCACATTTAAACAACCACCACAGTTTTTCTTTTGTGTGTGCACGCGTTTTTTTTTTTTTTTTTTTTTTTTTGAGTCGTCTAGAATAAAATAGGAACATAATACAAGAAGAAAAGTATAGGTTTCTAGAGAGAGTATGGAATATACCATATATGCAAAGAATTATTATTTTATCCAACCATATCCTCAATGGTTGTTCCACATATCACCTAATTTGTTCCCATATTCAATATATTCTTTACAGTAGCTCCAAAATAGTAAGTAGTTGTATTGTCTTTTTTAATGGTTAAATTTAGATCACATTTTTGCAAAAAAATTGGTAGTTTAAAAGTGGAGATTCTGATCCCTCCTTTTATGTATATGAAGATTGATCGGATCTCCTGTATCAAGCATCTCCGACTCAAAATGTTCTCGATATAACATTTGTTAGAAATGTCTTTTTGTACCGAACATATTAGTTCATTAACTATATGTTCTATTTGTAGCAAAAAAAATTGAACTAATATGTACGGTCCAAAATAACAGATCAAACGTCTGCTATTTCGAGAACGTTCATGGATGTTTAATAACGGAGATACCGGGATCACAATTTTAAGCATTTTCACATGTTCTCCGAAATAGCAGTCATTGGATTGTATTCTTTGAAATGTTAAATTATATCCTTAAACTATCTATTTTCTCGTGAGATTTTGATCTAATTTGAACGGTCAAAAAATACAATCGAATGGTTGCTATTTTGAAAAATATGCGGAGATACTTAAGAACGTGGATGCTGATCCCTCCTCTCTCTATATATTTATATATACACGGAATACGGGATATGAGTCAATGGTTCATATTGTAGAATATAAAATATGTCATATTGGATCAATAAGAAAGAAGTTTAAACATGATCCAACATGATAATGTTATATATATATATATATATATATATATATATATATATATATATATATATATATATATATATATATATATATTTTCTTTTTTTTTATCATTTCATAATATTATATATATATATATATATATATATATATATATATATATATATATATATGAGGAAAATGTACCTAAGGTCGACCTTAGGTAAGTTACCTAAGGTCGACCTCATTTTCCTCACTTTACAACATTTTTTTTTTGAATTTTTTTTTATGGGATTCATGTACACCTTATTGATTGGCAACATACCAAATTTCAAGAAAAAAAAATATTGTTTAGCCCCCTATCTATCCCTTGCAAAATCGACGGTGTAGCAACAAAGTTTTAGACCGTCGATTTTGCAAGGGATAGATAGAGGGCTAAACAATATTATAATCACTTGAAATTTGGTATGTTGTCAATCAATAAGGTGTAGATGAATCCCATAAAAAAAAATTCAAGAAAAAAATGTTGTAAAGTGAGGAAAATGAGGTCGACCTTAGGTAACTTACCTAAGGTCGACCTTAGGTACATTTTCCTCTATATATATATATATATATATATATATATATATATATATATATATATATATATATATATATTTTGAAGAAATGGGTAAACAAGATGTAGATTCCAAATATGAAATTTTATAAACTTTTGGGATAATAATGCAAATACCCTAGATATATACAACTATATACATATGAAATACATTTATATACATATTATTTATATTAGATCTCAATGATATCTATGTTTTGAATAATAACTAGGTTCAAACAAAATTGTATGCATGATTCATTTAAAAAAAATATTACTAGCTCAAACCTTAATACGTTTGTCCGGATCATGTATATACCAAAATTACGTACTTCAACTATGTTTTAGATTATTTTGGAGACGGATTCACACACTAGGAGTGTCGATGAGGTATTGTGTCCAATATGTGGAAGATACGGACATCAATACGGTCCCCTGTTTGTATACAGTTCTTCCAAGAAGTATCCGTCCAACAAAATTATAACATGTACTTATCTAAATGAAACCTGAGCTCCTCGTGGATTCTGTAAGATCTTGTTAAATATTTGAGTTGTGATCTTGCATGACATTACATGTTTCCTATCTTGTCTAGAAAGAGTTATTTTCTTAACTTCCATAAAGTTCATTAGTTGGCAACTTTCGCTATATTCAAAATGTTAAATGTCACGTTTCTTTTGGATCTATCAATAAATTACTAGTAGTCCACACAGAATAAATTATGTGTTTGAACCGCATATAGTTATGGTTTTAAGATTTTAACATCACACCTTGTATCAGCTAGTACCTGGTTCTTCTTTATCAATCAGTATTTAGTTAAATATTCTTTCATGACGCTACACGCAAATTTTCTCTAAAAGGGAAAGCGAAGCATAGCATAAACTTGATGGTGATATATATAAAGAAATGTTTTACTAAGTAACTTTGAAGTCACTGATAGAATAACCCACGCATGGCACATAGATTAGCGAATTAGTTGTCGGTGAAGTAGTACAGGGACTGTTTGATTGCTCACGATCAGAACTAATTGAAATGTAAGTCTGTTACAAAATTATTATTATTATTCCATTTTGGGCAAATGACAAAAAAAATTTCGTTAGATATCCGACTTTTGCAAATTAAGACCTATTAGTCATTTTTAGCAATTCGCCCCTCCTTAGATTACAAATCCGCTCAATAAGGCCCCTCCAGCCAAAATTAAAATTTGTAATCCCGAAAATGCCCCTGCCCCCCTCTTCCCCCCCTCCCGGTGGCGGCGGTGACCCCCCAGCCCCGCCTGACCCCCTGCCCTCCCCCCTGCCCTCCCCCCGTCTGCCCTGCCCCCCCCCCCCCCCCCCCCCCTCCCCCACCCTCCCCCGGCCCGACCACCCTGCCCTCCCCCGCCGGCCTCCCCCCAGCGGCGAGCCCCCAGCCCCGCTCGTCCCCCGCGAGCCTCCCCCTAACCTCTCCCCCTGCCCTCCCCCCGCCCGACCACCCCGCCCTCCCCCCACCGGCCCTCTCCCCAACGGTGAGCCCCCAGTCCCGTCCGCCCCCCGCGAGCCTCCCCCCGACCTCGCCGGTCCCGCACGACCCTCCCCCACACTCGCCGGTCCCACGCGGCCCTCCCCGTGGCATCGCTGACGCCGGCCACCCAGCCCCTCCACCAACGGCCGAGGAAGGAGGGGGGGAGGGGTAAAATTGTCATTTGGAAATTTTTTGCAACAAAAAATAACTAGTGTAAAATTTAAGAGCATGTGGTCTTTTTTTGCGAAAAAGGCCAATCTAGGGAGTTTTTTTTTTTGTCATTTACCCTTCCATTTTTGGTCTTTTTCGAATTTTTAGGGCCTTTTTAAAATTAGTTTTTAGGATATATTTTAGCTTTTTCATTTTGTCAATTTTTTAGAAAAAATTAAGAATTTGTTTTCATATTTAAATAATTTTTTTAAAGTTTTTTTTTTCAGTTTTCTTTTTTATCTGTTTTCATTTTTTATAATGTTTTATTTATTTATTTATTTCATCTTTTATGAATTATTTTTGTTTTGTTTGTTTTGTAATTTTTTTTCCCATTTTAAAGAGTTTTATGTTTTGTTTTTATCCTATTTTCATTCCTTCATTTTTTTAATTTTTTCCGTATGTATATATATATATATATATATATATATATATATATATATATATATATATATATATATATATAAACCAAACATTGCAATATAATTTTTTTTAAAAATTAATTGAAGTAAATCCATCAGATGGTGTCAACAGTCAATACACGGTATGGATAGAAGTTGCAAATTACGTGAAAGTAGAAAAGATTTGAAAGATTCTTGTACTTCTTCATCCATTAAATGTTTATGTCCTTGGAATTATAGGCAGCAAGAAGAGTCCAAATATGTATGATATTTATATATACCATAATTGAATCTAAATACACAACATGGAGATTTTGATAGATCATAAGAGAACATATATATAGAGAACATATATATATATATATATATATATATATATATATATATATATATATATAGAGAGAGAGAGAGAGAGAGAGAGAGAGAGAGAGAGAGAGAGGATACACGGAGTCTAACAAATATTCTGGGAGGACTGAATGGACAATTTTTTAGGGGTTGTTTGGTAGCTTGGAAGTGCAGTAAAAGTGACATCTTTATTATAAGTGCATTGAAAATTTGAAACTGAATACAATTTTGCTGTTTAGATAGTTGTAAGTGCACTGAAAGAGTTATGAATATGATATTTATACCATAATTGCATCTAGATATACAACATGGCAATTTTGATTGATCATAAGAGAGCCCATATATATATATATATATATATATATATATATATAGAGAGAGAGAGAGAGAGAGAGAGAGAGAGAGAGAGAGAGAGAGAGAGAGGATACACGGAGTCTAACAAATATTGGGGGGGAGGGTGCAGAGTACTATACAATTTGTTAGGGATTGTTTGGTAGCTTGTAAGTGCACTCACTACCAGAATAAGTCGTTTTAGCGACGCCTAAAAACGTCGCTAAAACGACAAATTTCGTCGCTAAAAATATTTACCGACGCAATTACCGACGTTTTGGACTTGTCGCGGAAACGTAAGTCGCTGATCTTTAAAACATCGCCAAACGTCGCAAGTACCGACATTTACCGACGTATATATACGTCGGTATATTACCGACGTCTACCGTCGTGTCGTCGGTGGATTACCGACGTTTACCGACGTATATATACGTCGGTATATTACCGACGTCTACCGTCGTATCGTCGGTGGTTTAGCGACGTGTTTAAAGTCGCTACACGTCGGTAAAATCCTGGAAATTTACCGACGTTTACCGTCGTTTAAAATATCACTAAATGTCGATAATTCCTGGGATAATTACCGACGTTTACCGACGTTCTCCGACGTTTAAGGACGTCGGTAAACGTTGGTACCCTGTAAAATTTTACAGATATACCGACGTTTACCGACGCAAACGTACGTCGGTGGACGTCGGTAAACGTCGCTAAATCTGAAAAAAAAATAAAAAAATAAAATACAGAATGTTCTTTTCTCCCTGCAGTTTAAAAAGATAACCATAACCAACAGGAATGAACACTCAATAACACACACCATATAACCAACAGGAATGAACACTCAATAACACACACCATAACCAACAGTCCACATTCACTGTTTTGCTGAACACAGGCCATATACACACACACCCATGTGAATGACACACAATCACACACACACACCCATGTGAATGACACACAATCACACACACACTGTTTTCCCTCACTGTACACAGTTTCAGTCCCTACATACACAGGTTTCAGTCACTCCTACACACACACACTCACTCTCTATCACACACTTGTCACTCTCCCTTTACCTCACTCTTTCTAACTCTCTATCTTTCTATCTTCCTATATATATATATATATATATATATATATATATATATATATATATATATATATATATATATATATATATATATTTTCCTATATATATATATATATATATATATATATATATATATATATATATATATATATATATATATATATATATATATATATATATATATATAATGTATATAAATATGTATGTGTATGTAATATGCATCTAAGTATATTATGTATATATGTAGGTATCCTATATATTATATTATGTGTGTGTACCATTATATATATATTATATATATGTATGTGTGATATACATATAGGTAGCCTATATGTATATATATATATATGTATGTAATATGTGATTTCCATGTGTAGGCCTAGATGCAATAATAGGTTGTGTGATGTTGGTTTTGACTTTGTATTGTATAGGTTGTATGGGCTTGATATACTAGCATAGGCTAGTTTAGCCTTGATTAGACTAATATAGACTTGTTAGGACTTAGAACGATTGTTAAACCTAGTTAACATAACCTAGACTTGTTTAGACCTAGAATGACTTGTTTGACCTAATTTAGACTTATTGGACCTAGTTTGACCATAGTTGACCTAGTTTGACTTCTAGGGTTGACCAGAGTTGACCAAGAGTTGACTTTGGCCTAGATTGACTTCTAAACATAAACCACATAAGCACATTAACATCCAATTGAAACGAATAATAACATAAACAACAGTATAACACAATGTAGCAGGCAACAAATAGAATGGGATCCAACAAATAGATTAGGATCAAACAAATAGAATAGGCACAACCAACAAGTATCCAAATAACCAAGTCTACACCAAATAACAAAGTATACAATCAAATAACCAAAGTCTACACCAAATAACAAAGTCTACAACCAAATAACCAAAGTCTACACACAACCAACTAGGGATTTGGTGCAGGAGGGGCACCGCCGCGACGAAGGGATAAGAATAACTCATACTCCTCAAGTGAAATCAATACCGATGGAGCAGGCAGTAACGTCGGTGGAGTCGGTGTCGAAGAAGAAAGCGGTGGAGGCGGCGGAGTCGACGACGATGAAGGCGCACCCGAGGACCAGCACGCTCCAACGCTGTAAGTCGCTGGTGGTATGAATCCATAATAGATAACATTCTATCACTGCTCTGGACCATCGAATCCTGCGCCAATCTCAGCCTCTCGGCCATGGTCACCTGTCCTGTCTGCAACTCCGTCACCGTGTGCTCTAACCCTCTAACGCTGTGCTCTGTCCTCTCAGTCGTCTCCGAGCTCCATAATGCCGCGGTCGAGCGCATCCAATCGTGCTAGCAGCGTAGGATCGTCCGTAGGGTGCTGAGACTGCTCCTCGATCCGTCGTAGCAGGTCGCCACGAAGAGACTCCATCATCTGGTGGACTCGGGCAGACTCCTGGGACGGCTGTGGACCATACACACTAGCAGGAGATGCCCTAGAGGACTGGGTCGCAACTAGGGCGCCATAGGATCTCGTACCGTAGTACGTACCCCTACAGAGTCCACTAGCGGCGGTCATCCACAGCTCGTCCGTCGACGGAGCTTGAGTGGGCTGCGAGGAAGTACTGGCCTCTCCTGCATCAGGTGCACTAGCAGCCGCCCGTTCCCGCAGCCTCTGATACTCGGCCTAGAAAGTATGTATAGTACTCTATAATTTCTAATTTCTAATTAATGTACTTATTATTACTAACTACATGAATATTTATTTGCATCATATTTACTAAGTTAAATTAAAATTGACACGAAGTATTAAATTAAGATAACGTATTGTAATACTTACATAGGTCTGCTCGGCCCTCTCGTCATAAGGTCTTCGTCCTTCCGATGGGTGGCCAGGAAGACGGTCACCATGTCGGCGTTACCGACCTTCCTTATCTGTAATTAAATATATTATCTTAGTAATAATTTATTGATTTTGTATTAAAATAATATTTCTAAAAGAGAAAGACATACCAGACGACGAAATGTTCCGTCATCGGAATCGACCCACTGTACCACTTCGAGGCATATTGCCTAGCCGCCTTGGCCTTCTCCGACTTCTCCTTGTACCTTGGCTCGTCGAATCGAGCCTTCATCGCATTCCACTGATTAGGGGTGATGCAACCTTGGATCGGCTTTCCGACACGATCACGATCCTTCTGATCATTAATAGCGTCGCGGATCAGCTTGGCAGCGACGGCAGAAAATATCTCCTTGATAAGCTTGGCCCAGTACAGTGGATAGAAAAACATATCCTAGAAGAGCGCAAACCAAATATTTATCTGTTATATATAATATACAAATATTATATGATTCATGTTAAAAGTAAATATATTTTAACCTTGAAGCGCGCAAACCAGAAGGCCTTCCTCTCGTCCGGAGCATCAGAGTAGTTAATCCAAGCACCACCATAATTATGTCTCAGCATGTGGCCTAGACGTCTCTGTACCTCTGGGGGACGATATCTATACAGATATATTATATTCATGAAAAAAGTTAATTTATGATAAAAACAGAAAAAAAAATTTATAAACCAAAACACCTACTTTGTACCGTCGACCCAGATCTCCGTCCTCCTCTCCTCCGGAGGTGCGCACGCATCATCTGCATGATGCTGGTCGGCCGTCGGCGCAGTCTCCACCATCTGCTCATCCGTCTCCATCGTCGTATCAGCAGCAAGAAAGCTAGACGGGCGAGCACTCTCAACAGGCCTGGAACTACTCGTCCCAGGAGATATGCCACGTGACGTCGTCCCAGCAGGTCCCGCTACTGTCCGATATGGAGGAGTAGTCGGCGACGAGGATCCAGAGCAGGTACCAGTAGGAGGTACCGAAGGAAAACTCCATCCTCTAGCAGTACCTATAGGAAGTACCGGAGGATCATGACCTCGTCGTCCCCCTCGGAACGATCCGCGACGACCTGCCATACCTGATAACAGCATATGATAATACAATAAATAATATAGACTAGAAATATGAAAGTATAATAAATAATAGAGACTAGAAATATGAAAGTACAACAAAGACAAGATAATAACTAAGACAACATATGATGATACATTCTCCAATAAATATCTAAGTCCAGATAATATATTCTAGAAGAAACATCTAAGTTCAGTTAAGTATATCTCTCTCAATCATCTTCAAAATAATCATCTTGTTCGTCTTCCTCGACCTCATCTTCCTCTTCCTCCTCATCTTCACTTTCATCTTCGCCTTCGTCGGCTTCGTCTTCCTCTTCGGATAATTCTACATCTTCTACATTATGTGTCATATAATGCATAACTTCCGTGGAGTCCACATCGACAATATTGGTTACAAGAGGTAGCTCGTCCTCCTGGTAAGCTTTTTCGTCAACATCAAAAGTATCTCTAGCTTTAGTCTTGCATACTGCCCACCAGTCAGACTTCGTTGCTCCCCGTCTCGGATAAGCTGTGAAGTACACGAGGTGAGCCTGAGTTGCTAGGACAAATGGTTCGTAGCCTTGATATCTACGCTTGTAGTTTATATCCACAAGACCATGCTTATCAATTTTCCAACCTTGATTTTCAATCGGATCGAACCATTCACACTTGAACAATACGATCTTTGCAGGTTCTCTGCCATTATTATATGACAACTCCACAATCTCTCGCAAGATGCGAAAGAAATTATTTCCTGGATCGACGTCTTTGTAGTTCGAAGACTTGATACACAAACAACTGTTTTTCGTGGAATCAAGATCCAGGAAGCTGTCTCTGATCGGAGCATTTATCGACTTGAACCGAAAGCCATTGAGACAGTAACTTGGCCATATTTTAACAAAAGTAATTGGTCCCTTGGCAAGAGTTCTAATTAATTCAATCTCGGGTGAAATTAGACGATCGACCTAAGTATTAAAGAAGAGATAATAAGTTATTTATTGCGCAGTTGCATTAGAAGACGCCATTAATTACCGAGCTACTTACATATTCGCTCAATCAAGAAGGAAAATGACGTCTCATTTCTTGTTCTAATGCTTCGTCTGTTAGGTAGGGTCTAACCAGCCTCAACTCATCATTATATGTGCTGGAAAACAACGAAGCAACCGCCGATTAGTACAATAATATTAGCTTATACTATTACATTGAGATAACGTAAACTCATCATCCTGAGTTACTTACCTCTCTAGCTTCTCCACTTCATCCTCGTCGCAATTGAGTAATACATACAACTGAGCAGCCCTTAGCTCTTCGTCATTCAAATATCTCTTCTTCATTTTCCCCGAAGGCTTTTCGGACGCATTGAATACTTTCAGTATTCCATCATTAAATTCTTGATATCCGTCGTCGTTTCTCGGAGCCCTCGTTCTATTTGTAGCAACATAAGGTTTGAAATAGGAGGAGCAAAAATTTGTAATCTCCTCGAGAATATAGGCTTCACAAATAGAACCCTCGACCCGAGCCTTATTTTTTACCTTTTTTTTAGGTGATTCAAATGTCGCTCGATCGGGTACATCCATCGATATTCGACGGGTCCACCAACACGTGCCTCGTAGGAAAGATGAATTGGCAAATGCTCCATAGAGTCGAAGAATCCAGGAGGGAACACCCTCTCTAGCTTGCACAGTGTTACCGCAATGTCATTCTCTTGCTTTTCTAGACGATCAACGAGCAATTTCTTAGAACAAAGGTCCCTGAAGAATATGCTAAGCTCCGTCAATGGATCCCAAACTGTCTGCGGTAAGAATTCTCGAAATGCAATCGGAATTAACCGCTCCATAAAAACGTGACAATCATGGCTCTTCATACCTGTCAGTTTGTTCTCCTTGAGGTCGACGCATCTTCTCAAGTTTGAAACATACCCATCTGGAAATTTCAGACCTTGAATCCACCTACAAAGCCTCACTTTATCCTCCTTCTCCAGTGAGAAAATTGTCTTAGGCTGCTTCAACTTTCCATTCTCGTCCTCTATCAAATGCAATGCAGGACGTCTACATATTTCTTCCAAGTCCAATCTAGCCTTTGGATTATCTTTCGTCTTTCCCTTTACGTCCATTACAGTATTAATTATGTTGTCAAACACATTCTTCTCGATATGTATGACATCAAGGTTATGTCTAATCATATTGGTGCTCCAATATGGAAGATCCCAGAATATACTCCTCTTCGTCCAGTTATGAGTGCGACCAAATCCGTCACACTTGTAGCCCGTAGCAGGCTGCTCAATAGCTCTTGGTAAATCTTTTACCTCTTTCCATATCGTGTATCCGGGCCACCTTGGCGGGGGATTAGCCTTCTCCACAACGCCAACACGAAAAGCATTCATGTTCCTACGGTACGGATGATCCTTCGGCAGGAATTGTCGATGACAATCGAAGAAGTACGGTTTGCCTCCGTGTTTCAAACGGAAAGCCTTAGTGCTGTCCATGCAATACGGACATGAAAAACGACCATGCGTGCTCCATCCAGATAACATTCCATAGGTCGGAAAGTCGTTGATGGTCCACATAAGTGCTGCCCGCATCTGGAAATTTTATTTTCTAGATACATCGTACGTGTTGGAACCTACTTCCCACAGCTGATTCAACTCATCAATTAACGGCTGTAAATACATATCGATGTTCCTTTTCGGATTATTCAGACCTGGGATAATAAGGGTGAGGAATATATACAGAGTCTTCATGCACATCCAAGGCGGTAGATTGTACGGGGTGACGATCACAGGCCAACACGAATACTAGGATCCCGAAAGTCCGAATGGGGTAAAACCGTCGGAGTAGAGACCCAATCTGACATTACGCGGATCAGAAGCAAAATCTGGATACTCTCGATCAAAGTGCTTTCATGCTTCTCCATCAGATGGGTGATCCAACACTCCTTCGGTATGTTCTCGCTTATGCCAACTCATGTTTTCTGCAGTTTCCTTCACTATAAACAACCGCTGCAACCACGGCGTCAACGACAAGTAGTGCATCGAAGAGGTAGGCTTCCTGGCACCGACAGACTTTTCTCTACCACATGCCTTGTAGCGATCGACACCACAAAATCTGCAGGCGTCTTCATCCTTGTCGTCTTTGTAGTACAACATGCACCCGTTGCGACAGACATCGATTTTTTCGTATCCCATCCAGAGCGATCTAACCATCCTCTTAGACCGGTAGAAGTCTTTAGGCAACTTCGCACCCTCAGGCAATATTTCTATAAGCAACTACATAAGACGGTTGTAGCAATCTTGCGACATGTTAAAATCAGACTTGATGTTCAACAATCTTGTAACCACCTCCAACGGTGAATGATCCTCACAACCAGGATATAATGGAGTCCTTGCATTCTCCAGCAACTCCATGAACTATGCAGCATCGGGGTTCGATGCCTCCTCAGGTGCATCATGATCATCCGGATCGAAACTAGGCCCGGCCGCATCAAAAACCATGTTCACCAACCCATCGTCGTAAGGAGCGTTGTTGTGGACATCCACATAAGGCTCGTACTCCGATGCTAAAGACACAAGTTCTCCGTGCTCGCTCCACTGATAGTAATTCGACGTAAAACCCTTCGAGTATAAATGATACGTGACATCCACTTCTGGATGATATTTTAAGTTGCGACATCTCACACACGGACACTTAATTTTTGTACCGTCCATGTACTGAGGGAACGCCTTGGCAAATTACAGGAACTGGTGTACACCCTCTATGAATTCATCCCGCACACCGCACATGTCATCAGGTTGACGGTTGTACATCCACGAACGATTCCGCAGATAGTAATTCAGCTTCATATCCATTTGAGGATAATTCTGTAAGATAGATACATGCACATCGTTTAAACACTTGTAAAAGAATTATGATACAACAAGTGGTAATAGATATGATGTATCCTATGTAGTTTTTTTTCCTCTCTTTACTGTGAACCTTGGTTAACATTAATATTTCCACACTTCTCTAGGGTGAGGTTGAGGTAGATATCCTATGATACGGAATAGTCGACTGAATGACCCGAATGAGAAGGAAGGAAGTAGGGAGGCTCAATCTATACACTCTAGGATTGACTTATTTCATCGTTGATTTGACTTATTTTGGTAGTGTGAAATGTCAACAATATCCAATACGGTACCTCGAAGACCTAAATATAGAATATTAATGTCAATTGTTGTTTTAGAATCATAAACATGATATACTAGGTCAATTCTAGGTCTTCAAGTCATTTCTAGGTCACACTAGGACAACTGGGTCAATACCTTGCCAAACTTGGTCAAACTAGGTCACACCTAGGTTTTTAGGACCATACGTTGCCTTACCAAGGTATTCTAGTCTATACTAGGCTAATATCCTATGTATTTGCCCTACCAA